>JBCNYH010000016.1:1781604-1791867 GCA_039654325.1 Tandanus tandanus
TTTGTACAACTTCTACTTCCCTTTTGTTTTTTAAGCTTTTTTGGCGTTGTTTGGGTTTGGGGAAGGGTGGGACCCCATCCTCCCCACAACCTGACTCTGGGCAAAGGCGGAGTACACCCTGAACAGCTTGTCAGAGCATCACAGGGCCAACACAGACACTCAACCTTTCAAACTGACATTCACACCAAGGGGCAATTTAGAATAGCGAGTTAGCCTAATGTGCATGTTTGGAGGAAACCCGGGTACCCGGAGGAAACCCATGCAAGCACAGGGAGAACATGCAAGCTCCACACAGAAACGCCCTGGCCAGGCATGGGGCTCGAACCCAGAACTGTCTTGTTGTGAGCTGGACAGGCTAACCATTAAACTACTTGTTAAAATATCTATAGGTAAAAGCACTATTGAACTGAATTGCTTTAATATATCTACTATAAATAGGAGCTGATATTTGTCTAGTCAACACTTACTGCAACATAATTTACATGCTCCATATCCTCCCCGCTACCCCCATCCAAAACATTTTGTATCCTTCTGACAATAGGCTCTGGGACCCTGTGTGAACTAGTCATTGTGATTTACGAATGCCACTACACATAGGTCACCTCCCAAGGGGAAAAAAAATATATAAACCAGCGGAAAAGCAGGCAGGAAAAACACCCCCTCCCTTCTTTTCCTATCTCAGCCTGCTCTACTAAAGAACACAGATGATTGCTTATTCTGGAGCACCATGCGATATCAGGTGACATAATTGTGTACTGTATGTCAAAAAGTACACGACTATGCATAATGAATTTATATACAGTAGCTAAAGGCATTCTAGCTAAATGTAACCTGTTGTACTTAGAAAGTCACCTAGTGTGTGTATTATTGCAAGCCTTATTTATATCTTAGTATGTCTACTTACTAAATCCCATAAGGAGGAGCAGGAGCAGAAATTGGACGAGTGGGGTGAAACCCTGTATCATCCCGACGCATGTGTCTTCTTTCTTGCTTGCTTAACATCACCTTTTTTTTTTATATTTACACAGCCCTGTAAGTTAGACACTATACCAACAAAGAGCAGAAATTAGCACTGGTTTATTTCATTCATTTATTTAATTAATTTCCATTAGCATTTCAAGACAAGGAGAGATAAAAACATGATTCTGACATAAATATTGGTTAAACAGGAAATAGGATAAATCTTTTAACTTAATCTGAGTCTTTACAGATGGCATAATCTTTTTAGTTTAGCAGTTCGTGCTCCAGTTTTCTCGACTTTGCACTTACATAAAGCCTGAGTGGTTGGATTCAAGTACTGAAAACGAACCCGCTCTTTTTCCACTTGACTCAGCAGCAAGTATTTTGGGGGTTCCTGGGATCCATATACTTTATACTTTCTGAACAATCCTGGCCTCAGGAATGAACGCATCAGAGTCAGATTTGTTCCTCAAAACCAGTGATTCCAATTTTCCAGCTTGTCTGATGTCCAGTGAAAATACACAACCATCAGCTCTTCATCTCCCGTGTTCCATCTATTACACACCCACCCACCCACCCACACACACACACACACACACACACACACACACACACACTTAAGCTGTGTGTGAACCAGTTCTCTATGACTAAAATGCTATTACCAAATGAAGCTAAACAAAACATACACCAGTACAGGGAATCCAGAAATGGATTACTTTACTCTTAGATGTATTCATATTCACTTCATTATGTGTTATTTATATGGAGATTTTGACTCTTCTGTCTTTAAAAGAGATGGATTCTACTTCAGACTTCACTCCCTTGTTGGTGAGCTCATAAACTGTGTATTTTTAACTCGAAGCAGCCACACGAGTACTACTTAATTTAATTTAAAGTTGTGGTTTGTTGTGCTATTTAAATTGACAGCCTATACACCCATTCAAATGCTTGGTGCATGTGAACGCACCCTCAGGCATAATGGGTAGTACTGTAACAGCCTTCCAAAAATCCATAAGATGTTTGTTTGTTTGATTGACCCATAAATAGAAAGAAAGAAAGATAGATAAATTAATAAATAGTTATTTGATTTTTTTTTCTTCTGTAAAACTGTTACTCACTGATACCACACTTTCTTCTTATATCTTTATTAAAACAATTATTACAACCAAGTCTTTGGGGTACAATAATAATAAAATAAACAAAAGGGTTGTTTACTTACAGCATCCCAGTGAGTAGAACAGAAACAGGAGCTGAGGGAATCAGGCTCAGACTACATGCTTATCTGCTACTCTGATGCCTACAGACTCCAGCAGATCCAGGACTGAGAGGAGCAGCTTGCTGTAGAGCGCTCAGAGTCTCACACTGCTGCCAGACTGGGCGGGTCTTTCTGCACTGCTTTTCACTGGATTGGACAGAGTAAATGTATTTGTTTGGGCTAGTGGACAAAATGTGGGCTTTAAAAATGCCATAATCATAAATTCATTATTTTTTGAGTAATAAAACAACAATCACTCACCGGCCACTTTAATAGGAACACCTGTCAGTCATGTGCCATATTTATACATTCATGTTGTCATATCATTTTCTGAACCCCTTTATCTTATATTAGGTTCATATTTATAATAGGCTGAAGCCCATCCCAGCCAACTCTAGTCCAAAGCGGGGTATACCCTGAACAGGTCACTAAACTGTCACAGGGCCAACACACACAACCACTCACATTCACAACAAGGGGTAATCAAGAATATCTAATTAGCTCAATTTTCATGTCAGATAGGCTGGAGCCTATCTCAGCCGACACAGGGTAAAGGTGGGGTACACCCAGAACAACTTGGCAGACTATCACAGGGACAACACACACTCAAAAATATTTACATTCATACCTAGGGGCAATTTAGAACAGCCAATTAGCCTAACGTGCGTGTATTAGGATTCGGAAGTGCTAACCACTGCGCTGCCTGCATTCATGTCATTCATGCAATTATACAATTTGCCAATCACATGGCAATGGCATAAACCCAAGCAGGTCATGAGTTTCGGTTAATGTTCACATACCATATTAAAATAAAGAAAATGTAGTCGCAGTGACAATGGCATGGCTTTTCGTGGCTTGAGTATTTCACATACAGACAATCAACTGGGATTTTCACACGCAACAGCCTTAAGTGTTTAAAGATTGGTGAAAAACAAAAAAAGAAGATGAGACAGTTGAGACTGGTACAAACAGACAGACAAAGCCTACAGTAATTCAAATAACTAATCTTTACAACCACAGTAAGCAGAAAAGCATCTCAGAAGACATGATACATCAGACCCTGATATGGATGGGTGTCAACAGAATGAAAAATGACACCAAACAGGGTGCAAGATACGCCCCCTGTTGCATAGATTCTGTGTAATCACAAAGAATTCCGCTGAGACCTTGAATATGAGGTTAAGGTCACAATAATTGAACTTGATCTGAAACATCTTCAGGTGCATCTCCATACCAAATTGAGTGAGGGTAGGCCATCAAACACCCGCCCACAAACGTCATAACATAATATGTCTTGTTTACAACTGGCGTATAACAATAATCACTTTTGTCAACAAAAAGGCACGAAAAAGAGACTAGACCAAACACAAGGTCACCCAATATGGACAACTGAAGTTTGGCAAAAGGTTACCTAAACATTTCCCCAGTGTATTCTTTGTCATGTTGAGAGGTGTACTTGTTACACAAATAAAGTGCCTACACTATAGTGCTAGTGATGTGCTACTGGCATTTTGTTAAAAGTCATTTTAATAAGCTGTTCATCTTTAGTAAGCACTTTTTCCTGGTTAAGGTTGTGGTGGATCCAGAGCCAGTTCCAGTACAGTGGGCGTGCATCTTTGAGAGTGTTCTCCCAGTATGGGACACCAGTAACAAGGAACCGCACCCACATTTACAAACTCATTCACGCACATGGGCAATTTAGCATTCTACCTACCTGGATATTTTGGCCAGTTGGCAGAAACGAGGGAACCCAGAGGAAGCAAAAAATAATCCCACAGTGGAAGAAATGTCACTTTATTTACTAAATAAGGATTCAACAACTCAAACGTGGATACGTGACCAGTACATATCTCCCAAAATGTTGCCACACAGTTGGAAATACCCAGTTGTCTAGAGCGTCTTTGCATACTGCACCTCTATTATTTACTTCCACTGGAACTAAGAGGCCCAAACCAAGGGAACAGCCAGCAAGGCAATGCCCCTATGCACAAAGTGAGGACAATGATGAAAATATTTGCTAAGGTTAACAAAGAAGAACTCAGGTTTTCTGCTGAGGGCCCTCACTTCAACCTCCCTGAACACTTATGGATGAACTGAAAAGCTGATTGAGGCAAAAGTCTTCTCCTCGAACACAAGTGCCTGCTTCAGTAATGTACTAGCACACTAGATCCCTACAGCCAAACGTCCCATAATCTCAAAATCTTCCTTGAAGAGAGGACATATTAGTAACACAGGAAACTGAATCTGGAATGGGATGTTCAAAATATATATATATATATGGGTGGGATTCTAAGGTGTCCAGAAACTTTTGGCCATACACAGTATATTCACCCATGTGTAGTAAGAGTTTCAGGAACTAGCCATACATTTTCTGTGAAATGGAACTTGTATCTCGAATGCCTGCATGCTGAAGTCCAATGTTACTGAAGAGTCTGAGAGACAAAGCTTCAAGGTGACTAATTCAATTCAGCGACATCCACTGGGCCTTAGGTGATTTTTAATTTTTTTTTGTAAATACTACACAGAGACATAAAAAGCAAAGCAAAACAAGATTTTTATATTTTATTTTTTACATATTTTATCCGTGACAGTTAAAGATCAGGTGAGTTCCATGTGCTCCGCAAGCATAAGCACGGTGTAGCCAACAATGTGTTTTAAACCCATTCAGTTTTTATATATACTAAATTGACAGAAACAAAACTGCGCTCCACAATGGTATGTTTATATACTAATTAAAGTTTTAGTATATACTATGTGGAAATACAAGAAAAGAAAAAACAAAATTCTTATGGTTTATTTTTGATGATACCCCCTGCTCTAAATGATCAAGGTAAACAGTGAGTGTCGTTGTTACGACTCATGCATTATCAACTGGGATAATGCTTTTAATCAACAGATAGTGGGCCAATCAGATTGGGTCATTCCTGTTCGGATTTAAGATATTATATCAAACCTAATTTGGGGTTTTTACAGTAATGTTTTCAGACATGTTTCATCGAAAGCAATGAAAATGCATGACGTCACCAAACCGTTGGCCATATATAAAGCACTACAGTAAAATTAGAATCAAAACAAACATTCACCAATAACCATCATTACTGTTATTACACAGTTGAGAACTGAGCATCCTGCAGTTCAGTTCCACAAGTTCAGACTACAAAGTGAACAGTTGGGTTCTGTATAGAGGGAACTGCAACCAGTTGAAAACGAGTCCAGTAGAAAAGTTTGACTATTCTTGATTGTCAGACTTGTACTTGAACAAGTTGGGATAAAAGCGCAGGCCTTCCACAGAGTCGTCTCTACATAGATGCCCTATTTTCTCAGCCAGCAGCAGTCTGGATGAGAGGAAGTTATTGAGAGTTAGACAGACAGAGGTAAGTTGATAATGTAGTTACAGTAGAAAATAACATGTAAATCAAGCATTACCTCTCCTTTGCAAGAAGAACAGACAGTCCTAAAAGTTTTGCAAACTCCTGTGCTGTTAAGGAGCCCTTCTCGGACACCTGGAAAGCAGCAAAAAAGAGCCATTAACTGCCAAGACAGATTAAATGGCAATTCACACCATGACAGAATAAAACAGATTTCATTTAACATTCGTAGTCCCATCTCTGCACCTTCTATAACTTAATAAAAGCGGGCATGCATAGTTTATATCTGCTTCTATTGAAAATATTTTATTATCCTTTTTTCGTATAGAAAATATAAAAATGACCAATAACTCTGCACACGGGCTGGGGTGTGTGTTTGTGTGTGTGTGTGATTGTACTGAGAAAACTAGCGAAAAGTCACGTGATCTCCCCATGTTTTCCATGTTTTCCTTGAAACTAATCTGCATATGAATGCATTGTGCGGTATTATTTTCTATCATATATACAAGCACACCCTTTTTTGATATATGTAAAAGGAAGTGCGTATAATTTGTAGATGTGCCTACTTTTATTTTATTCAGAAGTTCACTACCTTATATCTGATTTATTCGTTTAATATCTGTATACTTGTTTATACCAATAACTCGCCTTTATATGAATGGAGGGATGATGCATTATTCTTGTGATTTTGCACTCTCGTGAGAAACAGCAGAAGTTTCAAGCTGGCTAATACAAACTATCAAACGGATTTTAGCAGACTGCTCATCATTCAATGAATGAATGAATGAATGAATGAATGCTCATCATTCACTCATTTGCCAAACTGCTTACTCCTATGAGGGTCACGAGGAGGCTTTCTCAGCCGACACTGGGCGAAGGTGGGGTACACCCTGAACAGTTCCCCAAACCAATGCAGGGCCAACACACACAAACAATTAATTACTTTTGCTGTGTGAATAGTGTTGATTCTTGTACATGTTCCACATTTAGTCAGCTGCTGAGCAGTTTAGCAACAACAACAGACCACTGTGTTTGTACTAATACTGCCTGTGGCTATTTACAACGCTGTACACAACTATACAAAATAATACAGATCCTATGATATTCAAATATCAAGTTTGTTTAATTCTGTTGATGCTCTTAATAGTAATTGTATAAGAATAATCAAGGAAAATACAAAATAATTTCTTCTGATGCCCACTGCTAAGCAGTTTTCTAAGGCACTGATTCTGCGTGGACTGAGGGCCTTATTTCCACGCAGCAACTGAGGGAATGAAGGAGAAGTTTGCAGTGCACGGCTGTGGTTAATGTGTAGCTCCAAGTTCCTCTCTCCCAAACCCCCAATTAAACATGATGTATAGTAAGGGGCTGAGGTATGGATGGCGTGATGAAGTGATTTAACAGATGAAGCTTGATGAAGGCTTGACACTCACATTATCAATTGCAGATGCAATCATTTCTTCTTCACTGTGAGATTGAAGCTGAACCACCATTACACCACTGTCAAACACTCGCAACCTGAGAGAAAGATAAACATTAATGTACTGACTTCCACCGAGAACCACAAGCACAGCAACAATAAAAAAATTAGGCCAAGCTCCTTGAAGTGGTATCCAACCAATACACCACGTCTCAATTTAGGTTGGGAATATTAGGGGGATTGGGAATGTGAACGGATGTTTTCTTTTGAAAGATGGAAAGCAAAGAGGCCTTTAAAAACAGGAAGTCAGACAGGAAGTGACTGCTGATTCCACCTTTGGCTTGCATCCCCTTAATAAAACACACACACTCACACACACTCACCTGAGAGGGAGTTTTAGAGACTCAAACAACTTGCAGGCATTGACCAAGTCTTCAGGAGAAAGAAGCTAAATTCAGAAAGAAGATTGAAGAGTTTCAATTTCTTGCTATTACACAAATAATAAATAAGTAACTTAAGAATTATTATTTTTTAAAATTGTATTCACTAACAGACAGAAAATGAGTATAACGTGTGTTCCACCACTCGTTCAATGCTTAAACGACCTATAACTTTGACATTAAGTTAGCAGGTTATACTGCAAGTTAGCATGAAACTAAACTTGGGCGACACAGTGGTGTTGTGGTTGGCACGTCTGCCTCACAGCAAGAAGGTCCTGGGTTTGAGTCCCAGGCTCAGGCATTTCTGAGTGGAGTTTGCATGTTCTTCCTCTGCTTGCGTGGGTTTCCTCCCACAGTCCAAAGAAATGCACATTAGGCTAACTTGCTCCTAGGTATGGATGAGAGTGTGAATGGTTGTGTGTTTTGGCCCTGCGATGGTCTGGCGGGCACACATGTGGAAAGTAACAAACAGAATACTAAGAGTCCACGCTTATACTGCACCACTGTCCATAAAAAAAATAAAATAAAATAAAAGAGCTGGCGGGGCAGTGGTGGCCTGGTGGTAGGGTGCTGGATTACTGATCCCAAGGTGAGGGGTTCAAGCCCCACTATCAGCGGGTTGTCACTGCTGTCCCCCCAGTGCAGCTAACTGGGTTATCAAATGCCGGCCATGTCTCTCACTGTCTATGGCGAGAGGAATGTAAAAGAACCATTGCTGATTTTCATCAAGAGTAGGCTGCATAGCCGTCAGCGTCTTTCTGCCCTGCGATGGCCTGGCGAGCTGTCCAGGGTGTACGCTGCCCTTGCCAAGAGTCGACTGAGATGGGCACCAGCCTTTCCGCGACCCGAATTAGGATTAAGCGGTTCAGAAAATGAATGATTACAACTTTTTGGTTACAATTTCGAAATCAATACAATTTTGAACCACGAAAAAGACAATTTAACTGTAATTTCTACACAAAACTGGCAAATTTATCAAAAAAACAAGAGAAAACAGTAGCATTTATGAGTAAGTGAACTGATTCATTATAAACTGTGCATATTATTAAGCTTCACCTTGGCCATGTAAGTCTGCTCCATCTCATCCTTGTAAAGTTTGACTTGACCATCATGTTGCTGTCTCATATCTGCCAGGGCCTGAGCCAGCTTAAACTCATACTCTATCTGGCGACCAGAGTCCACTTCCACCAAACGGGTCTCGTGCCTGCGCCGACTGTCCTTAATCTCCTGCGAGTTAAGCAAACAGAACATAGTTTTTGTGCAAGTATGCATCATGGTGCATATTTAAAAGAATTATAAAAAGTAAAAAAAAAAATTTTTTTTTAAAGGTAAGAGGCAGGAAGGGTTAAAGAAAAAAGGGAGGGGGGGGGGGGGCCCGCAAAAACAGGCCCTGCCAAGGAACGCATGTTCCAACATGACTTGTTTTATTTTGTCTCTGAAAGCAGCCTCGGTATTTAATTAAGGGGGTGCATTCAAGATCAGCATGTAGAATCATCTTTGCAGCTACATATTTTCATTGCGAGTGCTGTTGCACAGAGTCAGCACTTTACAGTGAAGGGATTTAAGCTTGATTTGTGAGGTCATGTTACTGCAAAAACATTTCAGTGAAACAAAGGTATTTTTTAAACTATAAACAATTTCACTTCTTTGGTAGGAACACTAAGAAAATGCAACTAGCTCAACTTCATATAAGGTGACTACCCACAAAGGAATGTGTTCCACCCAAAGACAGGAAGTAATATCATCCCCACTGCATTTTCAACCTTCTAACATTTTTCTGATTCTTCGCACTGGTGCATATTAAATGTAGTAGATGTTCTTTTGCAGCAGCTGCATGGTTATGCAAATTCCATCATTCAGCTAGGTTTATTATGCGGCTTTCAACAACCCTGTGTGGGCAGTTACAATCTGTTAACTCTTTTCAATGCATGTAGTTGATGCTATCTGTCTCAGCATAGCACATTTCCAGGACCATGAGCAAACTGGTTGCTACTACTTTACTACTTATGAATAATGCTAGAGGAAGATATGATTGACTGAACTGCATTTAAAGTCTGAACTACAATGATTGTTGGTTTAGATGCAGAATCAGATGAGATCTGATTGAAAAAAAATAACCAACTGGACAAAATTTGAGCTACTTTAAAAATATGCAATTATGCTAATTGGGGAAAGAAGGGGGGGGGGGAGTAAGAAAAAAAAATTAATGCCTCATCAGACCTTAGGTATATTTTGATCGTGATTGTTTACCTCCTCGAACATGTTTTTACGGAACTCAAGCTCCTCCACCAGACTTTGGCAGCGGTTCTCCGCATCCACCCTCAGCAGCGTCTCATCTCCCAGCTGCTTCTTAGCCGAGACCAGTCCTGCCTCCAGCTAGAAACAGAGGTGAAAGTGACATTAACTGGAAGCTTGTGCCAGTGCATTCCTTAATTTGCTACAAAAAGTAAAAAAAGAATTTAATTGACAGGAAAGATGTACCTCCTGAATCTGGGCTTGCAAATCTGCCAACATGGCCTCCATGGCTTTCTTCTCAGAGTAGGCTGTGGCCAGACTAGCCTCCTTAGTGTTCAATAACGCCTCCACGTCCTTCAGCCGGGCCTGACAGCCAGCCAGGTCTGCGTCCTTTTTAGCATAGCTACAAGCACAAACACACAGCACGTCAGCCTCTAAAAACACAATAAAAACAAAAAGTTAATATATTAAAAAAAAAAAAAAAAAAAAAAAAAAAAAAAAAAAAAAAAAAAAAAAAAAAAAAAAAAACCAAAAAAAAAAAAAAGAGAAAAATCCCGAAGACAAAGGGCCCACGGACGCCCCCAG
>JBCNYH010000016.1:1805173-1817565 GCA_039654325.1 Tandanus tandanus
AAGTGGCTGGGGAGAGGGACGTCTGGACCTCACTGCTTAGGCTGCTGCCCCCGCGACCCGACCCTGGAAGAAGCGGATGAAGATGAATGAATGAATGTACTGTAGTGCTTGGGTATATGATTTGTTGTGAAAGTGTTGCTGATAATATGCTTTCTTTCTTTAGGTGATCGACATTTTGAAATACTTCTCCTGGGCAGAGCCTCAGGTGAAGGCAGTAAAAGCATTTCAACATGTAAGTTCATCATATTTAATAATAATAAAAAACAAAAGTCTGGCATCAAAGCACATAATGAATTCACCAAATTATTTGCAGAAAATGGTGGCAATCCCTACAACCAAAGTTGCAAACATCTTGAATACTTTCACATTCTCGAAAGACAAGCTCATGGTGTTGGAGCTTATAGCCCTGTAAGTGATTTAACTACACTAAATACAATGCATTTAGTAAAAATGTATGTTAACGATAATATTTCTCATCAAATGCGGTGATCTGTTTTTAATATCTGGAATCTTTTTCCATGACAGGAATATATCTGATGCTCATAATTACTTACCCGTGGAGGAGCAGTTCCGCACTCACCTGGCTGAGAAGAAACGTGCACGACGTATCCTTGAGCAGGTAAAACGTGCATTCTGCTAAAACTTAATGCGGTAATTAGATGTGTACCTAGCCTTATTTTCCACATTTTTAATTGATTTAATTATGTGGCTAGCTGAAATGTCTCTTTTAGGCCTAACGGCAGAAATAATGGTAGAGAGTGATCCAAACCTTTGTCAGTGTACATTTAGGAAGATCAGTCTTGTTCCTTTAAATGTGTTTGTACCTGATAACTTCAATGTATAGTACACACTAAATGTGTTTGGGTGTGAAACTTTATTCAGGTGTGTAAGGTGGGCTGTAAAGCCCCGGTGGCAATGATTTCCTCCTGTGGGATGATCCCTGGGAATCCTTATCCTAAAGGAAAACCCAGCCAGGTCACTGGAACCTTCCCTGTGAGTACATGTGTAGATTTCTTGTGCCTTCGGAGTGTAAAGATTGTAAGAAGAAAACTATTTATATACAACACATTTTCTGCAACTTTTTAGGGATTTCCTCCCAGAAAGGAAGGAGAGGAGGTGAGTACTGAAGGGAAAGGGATTGCGAACCGCATTATTGGACCCAGCAAAGCAGTGAGTCTTTTTTTTTTCTTTGTTGTCATTGCGATATTTTCTTTATTTCTTGAAAGACATGATAAGCAGTGTAAACTTTTTTTTTTTTTTTTAAACAGTCTCCATCAACCTACAATCCGCATCGGCCTGTACCTTACCCAATTCCTCCCTGCAGGCCACATGCCACCATCGCCCCAAGTAAGTTTTTGCTAGATAACCAAACAAATGTCCAGGCCCAGATAGACAGCAAGTGAAACTGCAGGAGAAAGAATGTGATCAGTACCAAGAGACAGCCGTACTATATTGCTCCTATTGACAGGAAGCATTAATTTAGCTACTGATTGTCCATTTTATTAGGAACATTTGTGCTCCTATACTTTATTGCCTTTATTTAATCAGCCAATCATGTGTCAAAAGTCATGCCGATACAGGTGAGGAGCTACCAGGTAATCTTCACGTCAAGCATGTATCACCCCTGGCATAATAATTGGTGCCAGATGGGCTGGTTTGAGTATTTCAGTAACTGATGAAGTTCTGGAGCTTTCATTCTCAGGGTTTACCCAGAATGGTTCAAAAGCATCATGTGATCTGAGGGTCTGCACACTTAAACATGTTATTGATGAGAGAGATCAGAGGAGAAAAACCAGACTGGTCTATAGGGACTCAAATAATTTACAACGCTTTACAACTGTGGTGAGCAGAAATGCACCTCAGAATGCAGAATACACCAGGTTTCATGAATGTCAGCCAACATAAAATCTGAGACTATTATGGGCACAAACGCCTGAAACTGATCCGCTAAAGACCTTTTTTTTTTTAAATAAATGTCAAGCTTGGTGAGTCTGTTCCCATAATCGCCTGTTCACGGCTGACGGGCGAAGCCCAATGTGGTTCTTTGTTGTTTATTGATTCTGATGTTTGATGTGAATTGTAACTGAAGCTTTTAACTTGCATCTCTCACTCACTCATCTATTCACCGAAACACTTAATCCTATTAGGGTCTCGGGTTGGCTGGTGCCCATCACGGCTGACATTGGGCAAAAGCAGGGTACACCCTTAACAGATTGCCAGACCATCGCAGGGCCAACACACACACCACCATTCACACTTTATTTCACACCTCGGGGCAATTTGGAACAGCCAGTTAGCCTAATTGCATGTCTTTGGGCTGTGGGAGGAAACCGGAGTACCTGGGGGAAACCCACTTAAGCATGGGGAGAACACGCAAACTCCACACAGACACGCCCGAGCTTGGGAATTGAACCCAGTACCTTCTTGCTGTGAGAGAGATGTACTAACTACTACACCTCCGTGCCACCTGACCTGTGCCTTTTAGTTTTTATGCACTGTGCTATTATCAAGTGATTGGCTGATTGGACAACTGTATGAGTGTACACCTGTTGCTATTAAAGTGTTCATTGAGTGTATACTGACGGTGCCATATTGGAGAGAAAAATATGGGAAGAAGTGATTGTATGAAGCAGCCAGGAGGTTGGGGGCAAATACAGTAGGAAGCGCTCTCTCCAAAAAGATGACAACATTCCCACTGATCAGAGAGTGAGTGAGACCTAAAGAAATGTGTCTGGGTAGATAGACAGTCAGGTGCCATCTTAATAAACAATCAAGTTGAAGTGATGTAGTGAATGAAATAGAGATGGTAAGTTTTAGAATGAGTGTCTGAGCAGATATTTTGTGTATTTAAACTTGGTGGCAAGATGATATGTTGGAGTAGTGTACCCAGAATGCAGTAGGTTCTGTTCCCCTGCTCAGGTGCGTACAACAACGCAGGCCTGATGTCTGTTGGAGGGGTCATTACAGCAAATGTACCCCCTCCACCCTACACTGCCACTCCAAAATCAGCAGGTATGATTGCTGCTGCTGTTGCTACTGCTACTGCTGCTGCTGCAATCACCACCCAGTGACATGCTAACTTGCTATCTGCTAACTGCACCTGTTCTACACTGCACTTACTCTTTTCCAGGACGCAGTCCTTGCCTCCTGCACTCAGCATGCTGCTTAATTGCCCTGAATGGTTTATTCAGAGTAATTTAAAGGAGTGCATATTTTTTGCTATAGCTGTGACTTTGATAATAATCTGCATTAATAAACTATTTAAGATGATCCTTCTGCCATGTTTTGGCATTTTTAAAAAAAATTTAAAGCATCACTAGTTGCATTAACCACTGACACTTGTTAATACCAAATGCAATTTTAAAATTACATTAATTAAATCTTGACTTGCAGGAGCACATGGTTTGTGGTCAGTGCTTCAGTAGATATTCGATTGTATTTTCTTAATAATAAATAAATGTAACTTAAATCACAGTTACAGCACATTCACATCAGAACTCATTCTGGCGGGTTAAAGGTATGATTTGGCACTTGTAAGAAACCTTAGGGGTGGATCCATGGGAAGTGTGCATTTTTTTTGTGGGATTTACCAGAAAAGTTTGGCTGAATTAGTAAAACTTAAAATTTACTTGGATAATTTTTCATATTTTGTAAAAGCCAGCGTACACAGGAGACTCAGGTTGCCTGAAATTGGAGATTCTGATGCCGACGATTGAAAACCCTCATGTGAAGGCCAGCAAGTGGATATTTTGTCCATGGCTACTAGTTCCAAAGGTTCTGGCGTGCTTAATTTTAAGTAACTTGAGATCTAGGTACTGAGTTGCTGGCAGGTGCGGTTCCTTTTGTGAGGGCACATATCCTCAACCAATCAGCGAAGTCATGTAAGTATCTAGAGAAAATGGCAGGTCTGCTTAAAAACATCGTTAGTAGATGATGTCCAAGAAAACAACCTCACCCTGGATGATGCCCATAAGTGCAGAAAACATCTTTGTTTACATGATATTCTTTCACCAGATTATTCTAACAGAATAAAGAAGCATTGTCAGATTGACAGTGTATTCGAATCATGAAATAATGCTAACCTTGCTACTGCCTTGGAGTTGACAGCGCCATGTTGATTTCTTCACATTCCTGTATTATTTTAGTCATGTGACTATCTCATGTGACTTCAAGGCACTGAAAGTTAGCATCTGGAGTTGCATGTCTATGGGTAAACTTGATTCAGGATATTCAGACTATGACAACAAAATCTTCATTTTCAGGCAACTCAAGTCTCCTGTGTGTGCTGGGCTTAAGTGCGTGTGGTTTAGTAGACATGTAGATACTTTATTAAACTTGACTGCAAGAATTGCCTGATAAAGGGCAGAGTACGATTATCAGTACACAATCTGAACTTTAATTTGTGACGCACACACGCTTTCTGGATTGATATTCTGACTTCTGCATATAAACTGGGGTTTTGCTTACTAAACCAAGATTTTCTTTACTATTAATACTGTTTTATTTTACAGCCTGTAAGGTTTATGTAGCACTTGAATGTTTTAGGTGGTGGCTTTTCAAAAAGAGGTGGATAATGTAGTCAGCTACAAAAAGCTTATATTTTAAAGCTTTGCATGTAGTGCCTGTGATATTAGACCTAGCCAAATGAACCATTAGATTTATAATTTCTTTATCTTGCCAGAAACATGTTCCTCATTTGTATTCCAGCTTATGCTCGACCTGCAAGTGTACAGAATCCTACCTGCGCCACATCAACAGTCTCACCTACCAGTTCAGCTCCTGCTACCCCCGTCAGCTCGCAGCCTCAACCTACCACTCCAGTCACCCCTGTTTTCCCTGGTGTGGTCTGTACTCAGAGTCCTGTTACCCCATCTCCTGGGCCTGCTCTGACTTCCTCAGTAATCAAAAGCCCTCCTTTGCCTGCTGGCTCTCCTCAGGTTACGCCAAACCCCAGTGGTCATAGTACCCCTACTCCCAGTGGCTTACCACCTTCTGGAAGGAACACTCCATCAGTTATCAGAGCCCACACCCCTTCTGGCACACCTGGCATACCCCCTCCGCCTTATGGAACGTCCCGCTCGGGTACACCGTCTGGCATTTCCACTCCCAACAGGGCAGCAGATCATTCTCAGAGTTTAGCACTTTCCTCCTCCAAGGGCTTTCTGCCGTCTGCTGAGCACCAGTCAACTCCTCCTAATCTAAAATGCTCTAATAATTCGGTTATTCGCAGTTACACATCTGCAGGAGTGCCACCTGGACGTTCTACTCCTATGCAGGGTAACTTATCCTCAGGTACACCATTGCCCCCCTGTACACCTAGTCCCAAACCAGCTGGTATATCTCAGACCAGCACAACTATTCCTGCTTTGTATAGTGACCAACCCTCAAGCTTAATGGTCCAGCATAGTGGAGGCAGTGGCAGTAATAGTCCAGTCCCCTCTGCTTTCAAAGGGCCATCATCCAGGTCAGGCACGCCCTCTCTCAGCTCATTGGTGATGCCCAACTCTGCTGCTCTGGCTCGCTCAATGGGGCTGAGCCACAACACAGCCTCTCCCCTGGGAACTCTAGGCGCCCAGGCTGGAGGCAGTCCTGTTACGCCATTCCAGGGCATCTCTCCCTTTCCCACACTGTCCACAGCATCAGCTCTTAGTGGTGCTCAGTCCTCCATGCATTCTTCTGTTTCATCTGCTCCACCAGCACCGTCCATTGCATACTGTGACCCCACTAATGCTCCCTCTACTTCACCCTTTGGCCTTGGACTCACTACAACCCCATCCATGATCCCAGGCTTGGCCCCAGGGCAGAGTCCTAATTTCCCTGGGTTCGGGGGTTCAGGACCTCCAGCAGCAGGCAGTCCAGTTCTTTCCTCCTTTATGGGACTCCCAGTTGCCTCTTCTGTGGCCACAGTGGCTCCTCTCCAAGCAGCTGCAGTGGCGGCGGCAGCAGGTGTCCCCTCCACCTCACCTGTTCTTCCTGGCTTCGCTTCTGCATTCAGCTCCAACTTTAACCCCACTTTGGTGGGCCAGCCAGGGTAAGATAGATTTTCCTGAATTAAGACCAAAATGCATGTCCAAGCTTTCATGTTTTGGTTTTGGTATTCTTGGGCTTATAGAGGAAAAAAATATTAAATTACCATTTACTTCATTTATATCAGATTGGTTGGATTAAAAGTATGTATGTACAGTATCCCTGAGAATTGTAAGCTTTGGTTGTGTTGTCTGTGTTCAGTGCTGGTCTTCAGGCCCCAGGAGGGGCTACCTTCCCTGGTCTGCTATCATTTCCTGCAGGAGTTCCTGGCTTTTCCTCCAGTGCTGCTCCTGCAGCTCTCTCAGGCCTCCACAACCCAGCTGTGCAGTCAGCTTTGCTGCAGGTACAAATAATCTACAGGACACATTTCATCAGTTTACAGCAAACCTGCTTTACTTTAGATATTCCTAGCAATTTCACACTGTGATGACATTTTAATCAGGCATTTTGCAAAACATTTTCCCGCATTGTACATAATGGTACACCTGTCTTATTCTATTATGTGTGATTTCACATTTAGGCTCATTCTGCATCGGCACTGGAAAGCTTTTCTCCTCAACCCAATGGCTTCAGCAGCTACCCTGCAGGGACACCATTCCCCCCTCCAGCTGCAGGAGCCCCCTTTTCCCTTCAACCTGGTCTGCACCCACAGCTGGGCTGGCAATAATGTTTTTGTTTTTTTTTTATATAAGATGCACTGTGATATTAAACATCCAGAAATATCATGGACACTTCAGAATACCATCATTGTCCTTGTGCTATCTCTTTTGGGGGCAAGTTGTCTGGCATAATATGTTTAAAAACAGCATTGCATGAAATAACAAGTGTAACAGTTAACCTTAAAATTATTGTGCTAGTGTTAAAAAGTACATTTTTGAAATGAAAACTGTAACACCAAGTAGAATGTGCCAACTATCTCCCTGAATATGGATAACAGAAAGCTCAAGGTTATCTTCAAAGGAAATCTCCACCCTGAAACACATGCTTCGAATACAATGCAGCGATAGGATATTTGCGCTGAGTTATGGAAGATACACAACCAGGGGTTGTGTCTTGGAGTTGACCCACAGGACAAGCATGACAACTGTGATGGTGTTATGAACATGATCATTGAACCTATGTTAGCTGAACGTTTTAGCAGTGTGTACAGATAAAAGGGGTGTGAACCGGATAGATTAAAGGACTTAAAATATCTTGATAGAAATGATGCAAGGGCTAATTCCCACTGACAATGGACTAGAGGGTAATCTAGTAAATTGTTCCCCAAATCTTATCTTGAAAGCCATTGGAGATGACGTTAATTGTAAAGCTTAACATACGAGCCATTCAAGGTGGATTTTCCATTATGATACACAATATGTAAAATGGGGATAAAAATGTTGGAGAGTTTTCATGAATTGAAAACCAAATTTTGTTACAAGCTCTGAGTAAAGGAAGCACTCAGAGAGAAAGTACCTCATTGGACTGAGTGAATGGGTGGAAGGGTGCATGAAATATGAAGTGTGACATTAAGAGCTTTCATTGATGTGACTCAGAGAGTGTATAGAGGGCGTTTAACAAACAAAAAAAACAATCGCAAGAGCAACCAGAGAGTGAGAGGTGGTAAACAAATCGAAATGCCCTTGTTGATCAGCAGCGCTCTTAACTATGCGCATTCCTGTTGATGTCTGAAAGCTGAAATGAGCAATGATGACACAATAATTTGAACCGAATATCAGAAATGTTGGAATGCATGGAATTGATACTACAGTACTGTGTGGTGTTCATTTATTATTTTTTTAAAGTTAGGTTTAGAAGTAGGCCTTGATTCAACATGATAATGTTTTGGAACCACGGAATCATGAGAACATTGATGCACAGCATAGATAAACTTTGAAGAGGACTGTCTGATACTGATAGTTTCCTCACACTTTCCTAAAGTCTGTGCAAGTTAGGATTTGTAATGAATTTCTCCTATTGGTAATATACTGTATGTGTAAATATGCTTGAGAAATGAAAGCAGTTGATAATTGTGTGTGATGTATGTTGGGTTAAGAATTGTTTTTTTTTTTTTTACTTGTCTGTATAAAGGAATTGAGTAACCAAGATTCCCTGGACTAGTCATGGATTTACACGTTGTTTGTAGATGAAGTTGATGACTATCAAATACTGTGCTAGCGAGAACAGTAGATATAGGCTGCTTTATTTCATATGAAATAAATAGTTTTTTTACATGCCTGTTTTTCGCAGTTTTCTTTTTTTTTTTCCTTTTTACAACTTTATCACTACTCAGCGTACTCACTCAAACGCCCGAGCCCAGGACTCGAACCCAGGACCTTCTTGCTGTGAGGCGGACATGTGAACCACCACGCCCCGCTACACAAACACTAAACAGCCACTGAATGTATTTCAATGTAGTTTAAGTAAACCACACTTTGAGGACATTAGGTCATTTGTAAACCCCTAATCAAACATTTTATTAGACTAAATGGATATTCTTGATTGCTTCAAGGTGTGAATGGTTGTGTGTCTGTGTTGGCCATAGGTTGGTCAAGCGAGCCATTCAGTATGTAACGTGGACTCAGGTAAACTATATAATTTTTTGGTAACACTTCTTCAAAAATATAACAGACATTGGATGTTTTTTTCTGAGATATTTTTTAATAACCACAATATTTTAGATCAAGCTGTGCTCTTTATATCAGGGATGGTGAGCATTTTGGGAAGTAACCACATTTGACTGGAATGCCAAAAGTTTTAATTTACCCTGCCTCCCCCTGATGAAAGGGAGGGGTTCTTACAGGAAAACAGGAAATGAGCATTCTTTGTTTTGGCATTGATCTAACCACAGAAATGTGTATCTGGAGAAACACGTGATCTGCTGCATGCTGATTAAAGATAAAAGCTGCCAGTAGTTCTAAGGTTGATTTTACAAAGATGGAGAGTGACACAAATTGAGTGAGCAGGATTTGACTACAGTCTTCTGGTTGAGCTTTCTGTTGGACTCTAAATGTATTCATGTTAACTGATAGATACATCTTACACTGTATAATTATTTGTTTTATTATGTATTGTAAATCTACTGTTAATTATCTGAAAAATGGCTCATTTGTTAAATTTGGTGCCTCCAGGAAAGAGAAATTAAGGGGGAAACATTTAAAGTATCATCATCTTAGCAGAAAATCTGGTATAACTTTGGGGCAAATATGTAACTAGTAGCCATACTGCATAGTAACCAGATTATTGTCATATCTAATCACATTTATAGGTTGTTTAAATGTATATTTTGGTGGCAGATACATTAGTAATTAGGGGATATATATAGTATATTACATATTTATGGCAAAATTAGATTTTAAAAAAGTGGTACACACATTTCACATCTCATAATGAACTTTTACAACATACTCATTTTGTGGTGACACCCTATATGTAGAAGAGCTAATGCTGCAATATGTCACATCCTGAATTGAAGCCATGTGATCGTGAGTCACTGTGTCCTTTTCACCTGCAAAGATATGATTTAGCTTTGTTGTGCAACACTGCATTAATACAGCTGTATAATACAATAAAACAGCAGTAATACACCATAATATTGTATGTTGATTATTAATAAACATGTAATGCTGTCTATTTCAGATTAGCAGATTATTTTGTTGTCATTGAGTGGCTGTCAGCTGAGGAAAATGTCATTTATCCATATCATAGTTTATCTGCTGGACATCGCAGACTGCCCTTTTAAATTCCCCCAATGATGCTTAGGATCATTTTCCCATTGAAAGCTTCACCTCTATAAATGTCACATATAACACTTTGATATGATTGATAGAATTTATAGCTGAATCAATGATTGCAAGTCAAAAGTTGGACTAAAAGCATAATAGATCTTATTGTAAAAACCAGAAATTAACATTTTTCTTACATTCTATCACTTTATTTACGTACTAGTGAAATACTAGAAAAACTCATTTTATGTCTAGTGATTAATGAACAATTAACACTAATAATTAGATGAAGATAGGTCAGATGAAAGATTATATTCAAATTTATGAAGGTATTAAAGCCTTTAAGGTGAAAACATATCAAGTCACGAGGAACATTTATCCATCTGATATTGCGTAATGGAACTTCTCTCATAAAGCCACACCTCTGCAGCCCTTCGTGTTTTAAAGCAACAACCACTTCCCTCAGAGCACCAGATATCCCTCAGAGTGCTTTACTCAAACAAAGCTCTAGAGAGACATTGTTATATGAAAATGGAGAGTCATGTAGAGAGAGGAAATGCGAGCAAGCACGACCTAATTAGTAAGTCATTATCAAATTTTCTCTCTTTACGTTTTAAAATTTATTTACAATTTACAAACTTTAAAAAAAAGTAGACTGTATATATGATAATGTGCTCATTCTTGCTCAGTCTTAGTTTGTCATGGCATGTTTATTTGGCTTCTGAACCTGCTCCCTTTCCAGTTGTTTTCTGGGAGAAATAATGTTTTTAACCAAGGACATGAGTTATTGTCTATATTTACAGCTCAGGAGTGTCATTACTGTGGTTGTGTTATGTATGAATAGAGACAGTGCTATTGCACCTGCACATGTAAATCAACATATAAACGATCACAGAGATAATGAAAGGCAGTTATGGTTTGTAATAAAAAATAAATTAAAAACTGAAATGCTGCTTTAGGATGGTGCTTATATGGTAACTGCTTTGTATCCTTCTGCATACAAAACACAAAGTAATGCTTTAATTAGATTTTTCCCCTCCTCATGATTATGTATATTGTGTTCATGTATATTTATATGACTCACATTTTTTCACTTAAAAGACAAATGTATTTGTTTTCTTATTATGCTAAATGTTTCACTTCCCTCCACTCAGCCTTGATGAGATAATGTGCAAAGCTGATGGAGAAGAAATCTCAGTACAGGAAAGTGAAAACTATTATATGTAAATGTTGTTGACTATCAGTGTGGAAACTGACTGTAAGGCCCACACTGCAAAGAAAAGGGTTAGAGGTCTAAAACCACACCGTTGAGCTGCAGCAGAACAACCTATTTATGAATTTATTGTATACTGAGCAAACAATGTGCTTTCTAGGCTGTCAATGACAGCACACACACACACACACACACACACACACACACACACACACACACACACACACACACACACACACACACAAAACCCACAAACCCTCTTATGTTGCCCTGGTAACATGTTTATAATTAAATAAAGGACCAGAATAAAGGAAATAGCATTAGCTGGAAACTAAGCACTTGGTATACGGTATGTTTCATCATACAGTGATATTTAGTGTTAAAAGATTATCAATATACATAAATAAAATAAGATTTTGTAGAATAAAAACTATGTATGAATATTTAGCTCCAGTGTTTAATCATATATGATGCATTTTAAAGCTGTAAAACTATCAGGCCAAAGGGTGACCTTAGATTTTCTGGTAAAGTTAAAAACAAAGGTACATGATTATAAAACCTTTGACATTACACTATAAGTTTCTTCCTGGAACTGAGATTTAGAGTTGCTTAATAGTGTGCAATACTCAGTTTGTTTCATTTCATTCTGAAATCAACAACCAGAAATCAGTTCATATGACAGGAATTTCTCACAGCATGTGTTTGAGTCGTGTGATTCAGTCACAGCCCCACTGATAGGAAGTTGTAGTACAAACATAAATAGGCTTCAAAAGAAAGATAGTCAAATGGAATTATTGAATAAATAAAAAAACAAACAAACAAATAAATAAGTAATGAAAAGGGAGGAACAATAAGTATAAAATTATTATTATAATATTTATTTGTTTGTTTATGTATTATTATTTATTTATTTATTATTATTATTATTATTATTGTTATTAAAAAATACTATATGAAAACTAATTCATTCATCATCATCATTCATTCAAGGATTCATCGCTTAATCCTTATTAGGGTTGCGAGGAGGCTGGCGCCCATCTCAGCCGACTCCGGGCGATGGCAAAGTACACCCTGGACAGCTCGCCAGGCGAAAACTAATTCAATATAGAGATTTTAATATATTGTTCAAAAGACCAGAAAATGGTTAGTAACTGATAATGTAAATGGAAGGTAAAGCCATTGTACAGATATATTGGCGTGTTTAGAAAATGTAGAGGTTATTCCACAAGGAAACTGAATATCACTCATCCACAGGAAGTGAGCATAAAAATAAAAATGCAAAATATGGCAACCCACATTTCTTTTTTATTTGAAAAAATCTATTTTAAGGGCAGTGATGGCCCGGTGGTAGGGTGCTGGATTACTAATCCAAAGGTTGGGGGTTCAAGCCCCACTGTCACCAGGTTGTCACTGCTGTCCCCCCAGTGCAGCTAACTGGGTTATCAAAG
>JBCNYH010000016.1:1819745-1831493 GCA_039654325.1 Tandanus tandanus
GGCCTCTCCGATCTGAACCCGAATGGTGTTTCGTTGTTGGACTTCTGTGCTCATCACGGTTTGTCCATCACAAACACCATGTTTGAACATAGGTGTGTCCATAAGTGCACATGGCACCAGGACACCCTAGGCCGCAGTTCGATGATCGACTTTGTAGTTGTGTAATCGGACTTGCAGCCGCATGTTCTGGACACTCAGGTGAAGAGAGGAGCTGAGCTGTCAACCGATCACCATCTGGTGGTGAACTGGCTCAGATGGCGGGGGAGGCCACCCTCCAGACCTGGGAGACCCAAGCGTGTAGTTAGGGTCTCCTGGGAACGTTTAGCGGAGTCTCCTGTCAGAAGGGCCTTCAACTCCCACCTCCGGCAGAGCTACAACCACATCCCAATAGAGTCCGAATGGGCCATGTTCATGTCTTCATTATTGAGGCGGCAGCCCAGAGCTGTGGCCGGAAGGTCATCGGTGCATGTCGTGGGGGCAATCCCCGAATTAGGTGGTGGACACCTGCGGTGAGGGGGGCTGTCAAGCTGAAGAAGAAGGCCTATCAGGTCCTTTTGGCCTGTGGGACTCCCGAGGCAGCGGACAGGTACCGACAGGCCAAACGTGCTGCAGCTCGGGCTGTTGCTAATGCAAAATCTCGGGTGTGGGAGGAGTTCCATTGGCCTCAAAAAGGTTCTTGACAACCATCCGGCGCTTCAGGAGGGGGAAGCAGTACTCCACAAACACTGTTCACAATGGAAGTGGGGAGCTGCTCACTTCGACTTGGGATGTTGTCGGGAGGTGGAGAGAATACTTCCTGGACCTCCTCAATCCCACCAACATGCCCTCTGTGGAAAAGGAAGAGCCTGGGGGTTCAGAGGGGGGCCATCACTGGGGCTGAGGTCGCTGAATTAGTTAAAAAGCTCCTCGGCGGCCGAGCTCCGGGGGTGGACAAGATCCACCCTAAATACCTCAA
Source organism: Tandanus tandanus (assembly GCA_039654325.1). Classification (NCBI taxonomy): domain Eukaryota; kingdom Metazoa; phylum Chordata; class Actinopteri; order Siluriformes; family Plotosidae; genus Tandanus; species Tandanus tandanus. The sequence continues at coordinate 1,820,701 of JBCNYH010000016.1, forward strand.
GGCTCTGGATGTTGTAGGACTGTCTTGGTTGACACATTGTCATTGGGGGCCGTACCTCTGGATTGGCAAACCGGGGTGGTACAAAACCAAGTCCGAGGCCATGGTTCTCAGCCGGAAAAGGGTGGAATGCACCCTCCGGGTATGGAATGAGGTCTTGCCCCAAGTGGAGGAATTCAAGTATCTCGGGGTCTTGTTCACAAGTGAGGGAAGGATGGAGCGTGAGATTGACAGGCGGATCGGTGCAGCCTCTGCTGTAAAGCGGAGCTTGCACCGGTCCGTCGTGGTGAAGAGGGAGCTGAGCCGGAAGGCAAAGCTCTCAATTTCCCGGTTGATTTATGTTCCCACCCTCACCTATGGTCATGAGCTTTTGATCTGAAAGATAGACCTTAAGACATTAAATAGTTCAAGAAGGCTTTCAACAATAATATAACAACCATTCTCCTTCATTCGGTAGAAGCAATTTGAAAAAGTATTCAATGAGCTAAAAGTTCAATAATGAATAAAGAAAAATATTAAATCAAAGTTAATCTGGTAAAGAGCATTGGGCTATCCTTTCTCTGTTTCATTTGCCTATAAACCTTTAGCATATCGGCTTTATCTCCATTTCTGTAGTTGTTCAGATATTATGAAAATATGCCTTTTATTGTTTATTAACTGAAAATTTTATTTAAACAAATTAAATTTTAGCAAGGGCTGCACCATGGCATAGTGGTTAGCACTTCTGCCTCACAGCAAGAAAGTCCTGAGTTTGAGTAACGAGCTCAGGTGTTTCTGTGTGGAGTTTGCAAGTTCTCCCCCTGCTTGTGTGGGTTACTTCCGGATACTCTGGTTTCCTCTATAGGACAAAAACATGCACATTTGCTGTTCCAAATTAACTCTAGGTGTGAATGTGAGTATGAATGGTTGTGTGTGTTCATGTGTTTGCATGTGTGTGCGCATACATGTGTGTGTGTGTGTGTGTGTGTGTGTGTGTGTGTGTGTGTGTGTGTGTGTGTGTGTGTGTGTGTGCGCGCGCGCGCATTTTCAGGGTGTACTCCGCCTTCGCCCAGTGCTGGCTGAAACAGGCACCAGCCTCCCCAGGGACCCTAGTACGATTAAGTGGTTTAACAATTAAGTGGGTGATGAGTGGGATTAATTTCTTATTCTGCCTCTTAGTACATTATTTATATACTATTATATAGTGTAGCAAAATACTGCATCATATAACATCTTAATATATTCCCATATCAGTGCTTACCAATCCGGCAAGTGTGTGATCTATTAGCTGATCTACATATTTACACTGTTCCAGTCACTGACATTAATGAGACCCCCCCAGGTGGCATAGGAAATGACATTCACCAGATATTGGGAAGTACCACTGTGGAGCATGGGGATGAAGGGGATACTGATATACTAAAGAGGAAGGTTAATGAATATTAAACACCATCATGCTGACACACATCCTTTTTTAAACATTCCTCATTTGTGTGCCAAAAGACACACACAAAGCGTTTTCACACATACACTTTTAACTCAAATCAGCACAGAGAAATGTGTACATTGTTCCTATTACATACTTATGGCAGTGGGGTGCATCATTAGTGGAACTTGTCAGGTTGGTGGGTGGTCAAGAAATGAGCTGAGGACCTACGATCACTAAATGTCATGGAAAGAAATCCCACTGAGTGTAGAACTCATTTCCTGTTGACTGCAACCTTTCTGAAGTTCTTCATTATTAATAAAGGCCACGCATAAGACACACGCACAGACTCCCTCATGCATACACACACACACACAAATATGACATGACACTATTAAGTCTCAACTTTGTTATTCCAACATTGTTGAAGTGTAGGTTTGTGCACATCACCGAGGCTGGTCATGAGGTTCATGGCTGTCTCTTTGCATAACTTGTGGTGTGTGCCAGCTCTGTAGAGACATGTATCCAGTCTCAGTCATTGTCGCCACAGTAACAATTCAAGTGGCAAGCAATTAGAATGTTTTGAGTGTAGGATTATATTCTGAACATTAAAACATATTTTGAGGAAATGTGACAGTCATCTGGTAAAACGTTCACTTTCAGAACATCATGTGCAGGAAAGACACACCGATCAGCCATAACATTAACACCACCTGATTGGTCTCCAGCTAGACATCCCTGTACACAGTGCACTGTGTATTCTGACTCCTTTCTAACGTAATCAGCAGTTTGTGCTACAGTAGCTCTTTTGTAGCATCAGACCAGAAGTACTAATCTTCACTCCCCATGTACATTAATAAGCCTTGGGCACCTAGGACACTCTTTCCAGTTTACTGATGTGTCCTTCCTTGGACCACTAGTAGGTACTTACCACTGCATACCAAGAACACTCCAGAAGACCTGCCATTTTGGAGATGAATAGACCCAGTTGTTTAGCCATCACAGTTTGTTAAAGTCACTCAGATTCTTATGTTTGCTCATTTTTCCTGCTTCCAACACATCAACTTTGAAAACGTACTTTTCACTTTCCGCCTAATACATCACACTGTAAAAAAAATAATAATAATAAATTTTTTTACGTTTTTCATAACGCTTAACATCCCAGTGCAGCTAACTGGGTTATCAAATGCCGGCCATGTCTCTCAATGTCTATGGTGAGAGGCATGTAAAAGAACCATTGCTGATTTTCGTCAAGAGTAGTCTGCATAGCCGTCAGCGTGTTTCTGCCCTGCGGTGGCCTGGCGAGCTGTCCAGGGTGTACTCTGCCCTCGCCCAGAGTCGACTGAGATGGGCACCAGCCTCCCCGCGACCCTAATTAGGAATAAGCGCTTCAGAAAATGAATGAATGAAAATCTATTTTATTCATCCATCCATCCATCTGCCAAACTACTTAATCTTATTAGGGAATTTGGAACAGCCAGTTAATCTAATGTGCATGTCTTTGGACTATGGGAGGAAACCACAGTACCCGGAGGAAACCCACACAAGCACAGGAAGCTAACCACTATGCCACTGTGCCACCCTAAAAAACTTTATTGAGATGAAAATATCGTAAATGAAAAACACTGAATTAAACACCCCCACCCTTCTCGGTTACAGGTGAGAGTCCGCGGGGCCTTGGCGTCTGTGGATGGATCCTTGTTGCTCTGTCTACTTTTTTCACTATCCTCATGTTCCCAGCCACAATTTTTATTAGCCTCAAGGTAAACCCCTCAAAAACAAACAAATATACAAACTAACAAACACATTTTAATAGAGCACATGGAAATTATTTGTTGTTTCCTAGTTGAAAAAATATCAAAAAGAATATAAGAAATGATGCCTTTTTTATTTGAAAAATAAAACATCTATTCACATTCTCTAAATGTTGTTATACCTGGCATGAAATCCAGGATTCAAATGCAGTCAGCTTCAGAATTCCTGGCTCCCTTTTAGGGCATCGACTTTTGCAAAAGAAAGATATATATGTTTTAAATCCCACAGTATGTTTTTTAATATTAGTGTTTTCTTTAATATTATTTACTAAAGTATATTTAGGAAAAACATTCATGATTCATACGATATCATCACAAATCATATGCAACCTTGAAAAAGTTTAAAATTGCTTTCAGTATCCAGACAGCATGTGGTTGCCTATTAAGGAATATAGTTGCCCAGGTAAAATCCCACCGACATCCCTCACCCTAAAGAACCTCAAAGAGATTTCAACAGAAAAAAAGATGAATGTGAAGTCAGGTAAGAGGTACAAAATATACTGACATTCAAACATTAGAATTAAGCACAATCAAGGCCATAATAAAGGTTTTAGCAGTCAGAAACAGTCAAATGAGCAGAATACACCCCTGTACAGTGAGCACCATGGATTCAAAAGGAACCATTAAATATCTATTACAACAAGTTGCTGGGAATGTTTGTAAGAAATACGTACTACTTGAGAGCATCTCACAAAATACATAACCTGAACTAAGCATCATGATAACTGAAATTAATGCAAAAATAAATCCTAAAACTGTTTGTCACGACTAAGTGACTTTTAAAATATTGTTTGCATTCTTTTGTATTTAGGATAGAATAAAATATTGAACATACTGAGTTTTTTATTTATTGCTTTTGATTTCATTTCAACACACTGGAGACAAATGGAATCTGTGGTGATCTGTTGTTTTCTTGTAGATTGTTAAAGAATATGAGCGAGCTGTGATATTCAGACTTGGACGCATCACAGCTAGAAAGCCGAAGGGACCTGGTAAGTCAGTCTACTACTTTTACAACTATTGAGTGTATGATTGGAGAGATCTCCCAAAAAAAATTTTATTTCCAAAAAAACAACTTAGTATAAAACAAACAAACAAAATCTTCCATATACATATTCAACTGGGTTGAGCTCTTATAACTGTGAAGGCTCACTGCTTTGGGAGATATATGGGACAGCACTAAACCACGAGCACTACTACTATTACTACCACTAATACTATTATTATTATTATTTATTTATTTGTTTGTTTGTTTGTTTGTTTATTTATTATTTATTTATTTATTATTAGTATTTTTTTAAATGTTATTTTATTATATATTTTTTTAATCTATACTGCTTATCCATTCGGGTTGCTGGGGAAGCTGCCTTAGGGTGAGAAGAGGGCTACACAATGAGCAATTGCAGGGCAAACACTTTACACAAACCACCATTCACAATCATGGGCAATTTAGAGCAGCCAGTTGACCTAATGTGCATGTCTTTGGACTGTGGGAAGAAACTGGAGTACTGGAGTACCACACAAGCATGGGGAGAGCATGCTCACAGATTTGAACCCAGAACGTTCTCACTGTGGGGTGACGGTGCCACCGTTCTGCCTCTTTATTATTATAATTATTATTATTATTATTCTGGGTCGGCCCCGGGGTCTCTTCCCGGTTGGACATGCCCGATACGCCACACCAGGGAGGCGTTTTGGAGGGACGTCTGGGCCTCACTGCTTAGGCTGCTGCCCCCGCGACCTGACCCCGGAAGAAGCGGAAGAAGATGAATTAATAAATGAATTATTATGATTATTATTATTATAATAATTTTATTATTATTATTATTATTATTATAATAATACTGATCTTTTATTATGGATGGAGACATTGTCATTTGACAAAAATACAATAACCATAACAATAATAAAAAAGTTAATAAACACAATAACTTTCCACTGATTTGCATTTACCCTTCCCCCCAGTGGTTGAACATTCACCAGGAACACCAGGAACATTCCCACTGCTTTTTTAGCAGCCTAACTAATAATATAAAAATTATTGTGAATAATAAATAAATAAAAAACTTGTTTGTTTTTTCTTCTGCCACTTCTAGGTATCTTCTTCATCATTCCCTGCACTGACAGCTTCATTAAGGTGGACATGAGAACAGTATCATTCGACATTCCTCCTCAAGAGGTAGGTTAGACTGAGCATCCGCATTCAGTATACAATACTTACTGGACAGTCATGTAACATTATATGATTTAACACTGGGCGGCACAGTGGTGTAGTGGTTAGCATGTCCGCCTCGCAGCAAGAAGTTCCTGAGTTCGATTCCCGGGCTCGGCCATTTCTATGTGGAGTTTGGATGTTCTCCTTTCTGCTTGCATGGGTTTCCTCCGGGTACTCTGGTTTCCTCCCACAGCCCAAAGAAATGCATATCAGGCTAATTCACTGTTTCAAGTTGCCCCTATGTGTGAATGGTTGTGTGTGTTGGCCCTGTGATGGTCTGGTGAGCTGTTCAGGGTGTACCGTGCCTTTGCCCAGTTTCAGCTAAAATAGGCGCCAGCCTCCTCGTGACCCTAATAGTAAGATTAAGCAGTTTGGCAAATTAACATAAGATTTTACACTAGGGGGCGCAAGCAGACAGAAACACCATTACATGGCACCACTTGTACACTGGCTACACTATATTAAGAAAAAAAGCATCAATGGCAATAGGAGGACATTTCAAAACTGGCAACAAACAATAGTTTCATTCAGTAAATGTTTGCTTAAAAATGTTTTGTGTATTTAGTTGTTTATTTGGTTGTTTATTTATTATACATCACATTGATTATTTCTCTGATTATTGATTCTCTCCTTATAAAATTGCCTATGCATACAATATGTTTAATACTCTGTGTATTTTTATGTTAGTGTTCTCCCTCATCAAACCCCTTTATTCATAGATTCTGACAAAGGACTCAGTGACAGTAAGTGTGGACGGAGTGGTGTATTTCCGGGTGAGCGATCCCATCGCCTCAGTAGCAAATGTCAGCAATGCTGATTACTCCACACGCCTGCTCGCCCAGACTACCTTGAGGAACGTTCTGGGCACCAAGAACCTATCTGAGGTTCTGTCAGACCGTGAGGGTATTTCTCACAGTATGCAGGTGAGGGGAAAAAAAGACAGGTTGGAAAATAAATACATTTGACAACAGACTCCTTAGAGACATTTGTCTACTGATCTATTTATTATGGCAGGAAATAATGTACAATCATGGTTCACAAATATCTTATCACACCTAATGCAACCTACACTTTTCCTTCAGACGACCTTGGATGATGCCACAGACCCCTGGGGTATTAAGGTGGAGCGTGTCGAGATAAAGGACGTAAAGCTGCCTCATCAGCTTCAGAGGGCCATGGCAGCCGAGGCTGAGGCAACCCGTGAGGCTAGAGCTAAGGTCAGAGACTTCAACTTGTAGGCTAATGTTTTTATTTTTTGTCCTGAAATATTTTAATGGGATAATTATACAAAATACGAACCATCAAAGTAAATGAAATGCAGGCAGCAGTTAAAATTTCTACACAAATGTGAAGTATAGACTCCGTAAGCATTAAATCAATCATTCCAGCTTATTTTTCTGAAATTCATACTCTATCTTTTATTTTCACAGGTGATTGCAGCAGAAGGAGAAATGAACGCTTCACGGGCTCTGAAAGAGGCTTCTCTGGTGATTGCTGAATCTCCCTGTGCCATACAGCTACGCTACCTGCAGACCCTTAACACCATCGCTGCTGAGAAGAACTCCACCATCATTTTTCCACTGCCCATAGATTTGATGAATCACTTCATAAAAAAGTGAAGTCTGATACTGACTGATTCCAAACTTTGCAAATATAAGCGCTTGCATTTCGGTTCTTGATTAAAAATGAATGTATTACTGTGCATTACTTTGAAACCGATTAAAACCGATCTCAAAAGAGACGTTAAACCAAATAAACAGTATAATTATTTTAATATTTGCTACAATAACATTTTCTGTATATACATGTACATTTACTCATTTTTACTCATTTGCCAAACTGCGTATTCTTTCTATTAGAGTCACAGGGAGGCTGGAGCAACAGCTCACCAGACCAACGCAGGGCAACACACTCACACTCTCACCTAGGGGCAATTTAGAACAGCCAATTAGCCTAATGTGCATGTCTTTGGAATGTGGGAGGGAACCAGAGTACCCGGAAGAAACCCACACAAGCATGAGGAGAACATACAAACCCCACACAGAAACGTCCATACTCAGGACTCGAACCCTGGACTTTCTTGCTGCGAGGTGGACATGCTAACCCCTATGCCACCATATACACGTAGAGCCTCTTCCAAAAGTACCGGAATAGCGAGGGCAATTCTTTTGATTTTGCTTTTTACTGAAGATATTTGGATGTAAATATCAGGAAATGAAAACTGAAATTCTGATCCTGATTATAATTTATATATAGAGTATATGTGTTATTTTGAAACATATAGTGACACTGTCTGTCAATATTATGTCATAATAAAATAAATGAAGCTCTAAAATATATTAAATTGTATTTTATTATCATTTTCAGCAGTATTGCTGTACTTATATCACTAAATGCAATACCATGTGAGTAACAGTGTCTCGTCTCAGTTATTATGCTATTAAGATAGCTCCGTGCCTGTGGTCTCGTCAATTTCATCTTCAGAGGTCAGTACTTTGGACTCCTCCTCCTTGTTCACTTGCAGCCAGAGTATAACACTGAAGAACATAATTAGAGAAACATTTGGTATGTAGCATACTGTTGGCTTTCACATGGCATTTAACATGGAAGTAATAAAACATGACAGGGAGTGTGATTATAGGAAAATAATGATGATGATTTCAATAATATATAATGTGTTAATGTATAATACATTACAATAAGGTCATAATTCATTCATTCACTCATTAATTTTCTAAGCCGCGTAATCCTAATTAGGGGTGCCAGGGAGGCTGGCACCCATCACAGCGGGGGGGGGGGGGGGGGGGTGTGCCCTCTAGACACCTCCACAACCCCCCAAAGACCAGATTTACCCCCCCCTCCTTTCTCAAAAAAAAAAAGCCCCCCCCTTCCTTCCCCCCCCCCCCCCCCCGCCCCCCCCCCCCCCCCCCCCCCCCCCCCCCCCCCTCTCCCCCCCCCCCCCTCCCTCTACTCCCTGGACAGCTCGCCAGGCCATCACAGGGCCAGGTCATAATTCATTTCCTTTGCTAAATAAAAAAAATCTAATCTGTTTATTAGCCTTGGAAAGAGTCCATTATTACATAAACTTTCACTGTTGTAATCTAGAATTACAGAAAAAAATAAAATAAAATACACCACTGATCAACCAGGCTGGCGAATTCCACAGTACTGTTGCATAAGCAAATGCATCACATGCTTAATTACTTTGTTTAGAATGCATGCAGTAATATTGCATTCATTATAAAAGAGATATACATCTTTGATTTAACTCACCCAATCAGTAACGCTGGTATTAAGGTAAGACCAGCTGCTAAAATGAAAACGAACCCAGAGAACCAGGAGATGGTAGCAGCATAGATAGTACTGAACACTGGGAACGCCACACCCATACTTAACATTTCCACAAAGGCTATACATGCAAATATGGCACCTATAGATGTGACGGAGAGACAGGATAAAAGAAACATAGACAAACATCTAGAAAAGCAACAGTGCTATTAGCGTGAACAAAATGTGAATAAAGTACGAATGATGACAGAATACATGGAATATGGTGGATGCCGACAAATCTCAAACTTTTCTCAAACTTTCTGTGTGGAAGTCTCCAACTTGTTACTCAAAAAAACGAATAATTTGCAAGCAAAACGACAACTTTGCGACCTTCTCGTGACATGTGCAGACTCTTTGAGAAGAGTTTGAGATTACTCTACAACAGAGCCAAATCTTGCAACATTTGCGGAAGTTTTTTGCGATGAGTTCACGAACAGGCGACCAAAATATGCTATGTTGTGAATGTCGTGCGACAAATTTGAGAACATTTTGAGAATGAAAAGCGTCAGCCATGAATTACCATATGCATCAGTCACTTTTCTAGTGCACCTCTAGTGTGATCACCCTTAGATTTCCTCAGTTGATGCAATTATGTTAGTTTACTGTTGGCCATTCTTAAAACGATTATTTTTTTAGTAAGTATTTTCTTATAGCGTGCAATATGACTATCAACCTGAAGATTTCAGGTTTAAATCCAGGTTGATGCCACAGCCATCCACAGGTGTGAGTAACTGGGAGCTAATTGGCCAACATCTCATGGAAGGGTTACCTCCCTGTCACTTTCAGTGATTACCAGCCAATCATGGATGTGTGTGAGCTTATTCATGTAAAGGGGCAGATATTGTGTTAGGTTGCCCTTCCCGAGTGCACATGCACAGCAGTTCATAAAGATGCAGGTGGCAGCATCATGTGTCATGGAGGGTGGTGGAGGTTGTGTATGATAGGGAGGCAAAGCTTTACAGGTGGGAATTGGCTACTACTAAAAATTAGGGGGAGAAAAATGTCTAAAGAAACAGAACCCTCTCTTACCTTGTTCAGAGCTCAGCACCAATTTGGACATCATGGAGCGCATCACAGGAGCAGGCATCATGGACAGCAGTAGAGGAAGACGCACTGCGAGGCAACAATACATTCTTGTATTACTGCTATTCATTTCTTCCCTCACTTATGCATTTATGCAGTTTTTTGTGGTGTCTGTCTGTTTGTTTAGTAAATCGTTGCTGTATTTTGTTTACACATCAGAACCCAGATTTTGTGGCTCCCTTATGATGACATCTCTAGATGTCTCATTTAAAACATAATGGCAATATAATAGGACAGTATTAAGCAATGACAGAAGTATGGCTACACTAATTCCAGTGCAACAGAAAAACTAAAACTAAGTATGTGACATGAACAGCGCTACATAATTAGCAACTACTGGTTCCCAGATCCAAACAGAGTATGCAGGAGCACTGAGATGTCAATTTATATTGAAATAAAATCAGTGAAATGTTTTAATATAAATAATGTTTAATGACATTTGGTTTTGCAAATCACACAATAACTTTTGTTATACATAATATTTTACATTTCAAGTATTTCTAAGTTATTTCTATGTAAATGATAAATCTTTAGACCCTACATGTACCTGAAACTTTAGCTTGTATTCAAAAAATAAACTATGAAAGTAATCTTTGGTGAACTTTGAGAGACTAAAAGACTATCTCAGGAACAGCTCTCCCTTTGTTAACCATAACCTTATAAAGTGATTCCCAGAAACAGAACCAAAGAGTAACTACATTAAACATTAATATTAAAGACAGTTTCTGAATTTTGCTCACTCACTCACTCACTCACTCACTCACTCACTCACTCACTCACTCACTCACTCGGGGTCTCTGCTGAAAGTGCGCAAAGGCAGGGTACATCCTGAACACTTTGCCAGACCATTGCAGGGACAACACACACACACACACGCACGCACGCACTCACGCACGCACACACACACACACACACACACACACACACACACACACACACACACACACAC
>JBCNYH010000016.1:1845225-1857323 GCA_039654325.1 Tandanus tandanus
ATTCGAGTTCAGATGCAACGCTACCAACAGGTTTACACTTATCAATGGGTTATTCCATTGTTTTAAAACTGGGTTTTGCATCTGAAGTCCTCCTATATATATAATGGAAATATTGTAGCTGATCTCTAAAAACATTCTGATTTAAAAATTACATGAGGCTATTTAGATTCTGGAGGGACTTCAGTTATAAGAGGCAGAACACAATCTGTAAATGATCATCTGTGTGACATAAGGAAAACAAATGAGGAATTAAAATGAACTTAATCCAGCAGTGATCGTCATGGAATATTAAAAAAACTGCAGTAATATCACTGTTAAAAACCTCCTCTGTTTTTGCTGTGGTACTTTAAATCAAGGCACATTAATCGAATGTGTATTAGGTTATTATTGTTCTTGAATGATTCCAAGTGAAGAAATATTAATTCGAAATAATCCATATGCTGGTATTATAGTTGTGGTATAAAAAAAAAGTACAGTATATCCAAGTTTAATCAAATCTTTATAAAAACATTCTTTTGAAATGTCTGAAAGTTACCTGCAATAATGATGGTTTTGTTGTGCACGTTAGATGTGACCATCTGTGATAACTGGCTTATGTTAGCAAAAACAGAGGATCTTTATAAAAGAAAAAAAAAAATTAACAATAAGGATAGGCTCTGCCACTGAGAGAACATTTTAAATAAAAAAAGCATAAATAAAAAATGCAAGCTATAATACAACATGCAATCATACAATGGTTTAAAACTCAAAATAAACACATTAAAAAATTTCCATATAAAAAAATAGTCTATAACCAAAAACTCATTCTCATTCCTACAACAAGTGTGCTTATTAACAAACCAGTATGTCCATAAATCATAAGTACGGTACGTTGTATTTAAGAGAGCAAACAGAAAACAGTGTTTTTCTCTCTTGATAGGTATTCTTGAATTAACCTATGAAAAGCACCATCAGACATTGATATTATAGAAAAATATCAGTAAACAGCTGATAGTTTTTTAAGAGCAGTATCAAAACTGAGAGCGGAAATTGGAATACCTTTGAAACAGGTAAATATCTGGTATAAAATTGGATATAGAAAATCTCCAATTTAAGAAAATGGTGTGGTGTGAGTTATCAAAAACGAGTAGATGAATCTATTATTTTCTCACCTAATGTTCTATTCTGATATACAATATTTATCTTCATGATTCCCACTGTGAAACATTCTGTTCAGTCTGGGTACATTATTTGCTCAGTCTGTGTAAATTTTTCATTTATAATTTCATCACTGATTAATTCAGGTGGAATTTTATTGCTATAAATAAATCGACTAGGGCATTGGACAGTCAACTGTTAATCACTTAGTCCTAAAAAACATTCTGGGTTTATTTCTAAATCTAATGAAACATGCATTTCATTATCAGAAAAAACTCCTAAATTTAAAAAAAAAAAAAAAAAAAAAAAAAAATCCCTGAAAGTTAAAGTACAATGGCATTTTAAGACATTTTTAGGCTACATTCCCTTCTAGTTTATTTATTCAGAGACAATACTTTCTAAAAGTAATGCTACCCTACACAGTTAATAAAAGGGTTATTATTAATACAAATAAACAGCTTCAATTAGTCAATAGTACGATAAAACATATCAGTCTGTCGTTCTCAATTGACAGTGTCCAGAAAGTGGAGAACAACAACCTTACCGTAGCATTTGTAAAACAGCAGTACACATATAAAAAGTGAGTTTGGCTAACTACTGAGGAGTAGTTCATTCCTAGTCTTAAGTAAATGGAAGAGTTTGGACCAGAGTCCTAGTATCTATATTTACTACAATCCCATGTTTCACAAAAGCAAGCCTGCAAGGCTTTTACAACACATGCACATAGCAAAATTTCATTACAACATGATACAAATATTATTTAAAAAAATGACGAATAACAATCTTTACAGAGAGAAATTCCTGTAGTATCTTTATACACTGCCTGTCTGTTAAGTGGTGAGTGTACCTTATAACGAGGGACAGAACTTATATTGAGCCTGTAAGAAAGTTGTGTAGACGTGTACATGGCGACTTGAGGGACATAACCCTGAGTAGCAGCCGTTACAGATAAGACTGGAAGACCAGAGCAAGTGTTGTATTTAAAAATGAGCTTACTGGATAATATAAAGTTATAGAAAATTGACATTTACAGGCAAAACGGCCGACCTCCAGCGATAGAGCAAATGGACTGCAACCATTTACAGTGGTTTTAAACCTCAGATTTTAAGTTGAAGCTTGGCAAAAGCATGGCGTCACAGTCCTTTGGCAGACCAGTATAAAGATCTGGATACACCAATGGTAAAACAATCATCTTTTTGAGTGTTACACACAAAATATTTCATTTCACTGCAATAAGCATAGGATGATAATAATATTCATCCTAACAGCTGATGAGGGAGCTTAATATACATCTGACTTTTCATCTGATATATAAAATTGATGTCGTGGAATAAAAGTGAACTCACACTTTACTAAAAGCATCTGAGGATTGAACACAATCATCGCACTGTGACTTGGAATCGCTACACTCCACACTAATAACTAAACCATGTGACCAAGTCCATTTCTCCTACTAATTTCTTGCTGTTAGCTCAAATATACTCTGGGATATTACCTTTTGTGCAAGCTACACGGAAGGTACTGTGACGCGCCAATTTTCTTTCTGCAGTAAATTGTTTGTGTGTTTGTCTGTCCGCGTGTGTATGCTCGGTCCTGGTAAGTTATTATGTTTTATGTTATTATTACTAGACATTTGAGAGTTTACAGAAATTGTACTAAAAGAAAGTAATATTACAATTGTCATTACATTTACATAGACAGGAACTTTCCAACAGGTCTAACGCTGGGATCTAATTAGATCATTACAAGTTCAACTTTGTCTTCAAGTTAGGCAGAGAATGCGTGTGTCCGCGTACCCATGACACGCAAAAGGTCAGTGAACGCATGTGTTCGCTCCACCAGTCATTTAGATTGGTAATTAGAGCATGGTTAAGCGATGTTAATTGGCTTCATGCACTCAATTTTTTTTAAGTACTAGCCTGTATATTTATTTAAATTACATTTTGTATTGACAGTGTAATCATGTTCTAAATGTAGGTAGCGCAAACTGATCAGGTAGTCAGCTTATCTACCACTAATGCTACTTCTGTACATCTGTGAGTTTATAGCATGGACTAATAAAACGACTTTACATCTCCTAGATTCTTACCAATCTATCAAAGCATGGTGTAAAACTGGCAACCCTGCCACTACCATGTTTTTCTCTGTGAGGCACACTCCAAAAGGGCGGGGTCAATTAGCACATGTTTAGATTTCTTTTTAGATATAATATGTATGGTACATTTAGCGTTAACATTTAAGATTTATGTTTAGATTTAACATTTGCATTAAACTCTCATATTTACATTTTATTTTTACATTTACTTAGAAAATTTATACTTAATGCATAAATTTAACATATAAACAAAATTTAAACTTCAACAAATGTAAATTTTTTTTTTTACTTTTTTTAAACATATGAACAATGTGTTACTTTTAATTCATTTTACATGGAAAAAAAAAAAGAGGAAACAGGACACTGTGTTTTGTATAAATTGATCTATAAATCTATGTGAAGAAAAACTATTTTTACAAACAGCACCACAGACTCTGTTGTGCTTGTGTGTGCCATGTTTCCATCCACTTCCCTTAAACTTAGAACTTATAAGTAATAAAACTTAAAACTATACTGTATAATAATGTCATGATTGCAAAACCTCATAATCTTTGCATAGCAAATACTGTACATACAATAGTACACATATATGCAAATCTTATACAAACAGCTCAAGCTTTTGTCCCTTTTCCTCATGTTTCACAGATATTTAGACACTAATTTACTATGTAAAAATTAAGCACTGTATGCTGTCATGTCAGCAGTGTGAACAAAAACTTGCATGGACCAAGTAAATTAAGGCTTAGCCCACTGGCCCTTGAGATTGAGACCAGTGGCTCTATCTTTTCTTCCAACAGTGCATCCAGACTTTAAGGCCTGCCAGAGACCTGAACCATGCCCCAAACAAAACTGTTTATTTGTAAAGTATAAGGAGAAATGTACAGTAAGAGTAGAGTTTACTAGTACCTATAGAAGGAGAATGTTCTTGATATGAATGTGATACGTAACCTGCTGGTATGCTGATCACTAAGAAGGCTGAGAAACTGTGGGTTGTATAGGAAATGTTTCTGCTGTAGTGTGATGTTGAGTTTGGCCCCTTTGTGTCCTGCCTTAGCATGAGCAGGCGGTAGAACTTAAATTATACTACAGAGTACAATAACACAATCACTGCTCATAGAGACACAGGTACACTAATTTTACAGCTGTGGTTGACCTATCAAAAAGACTTCGTGTCTGACATTCAACAAGAAAAGGGTGACGAAACAGAAAGTATAAATAAAATTCGACTTGTTCATCGTTTTCAAATAGCTTATCTGGGTAGGGTGTTGGCATTGGACACTCGTGCTGGGGAGTTCCTGGCTGCTGGCGATGCTCTGTGTGTTGGAGTACCCGGGCCAGGAGAACAAACTTTATGTGCTGGGGTGCAGGGTCCGGGGGAATATGAGTGTGTGGGAGTTCCAGGGCTGGGAGACCCAGGAAAAGGGGGGTTTTCAAAACCTGGGAAGAAGACCCTGTGGCTGGGGGAGGAGGAGGGTGAGAGATGGGGACTCGTCTGCAGAAGCCACAGCAGCTCTTCGTTGTTGCGGCTCAGACGTTTCTTCTCATTGGACTCCTTCTCCACATGTTCCTGCAGGTTGGCGTTCTCCTCTGAAAGCTGCCTGTGATAGGCATCACACACTCATATTCACACTCAAACAGTGCACTTCATCACTGCACATATTGTTCTCTTTTTTGGCTAACTTCTATAACATTTATTCTACTTCTTAAAAAGAAGGTTTAATCCTTCACAAACTCTTAGTTTTGCTAAAGGCAGAGTATTAAAAACAATGATATTCATTCATTACTTTTCGAAACGCTGAAAGGTTTCTAATGGTAAGGATTACCTGGACAGGGCAACGTTGCGATCAATTCGGGCCTTCAGGTCCTCGTTTTGCTGTTGTAAAACCTGTACCTTCTCTTCCAGGTATATGTTCTTTTGGGCCTGCTCAAATGATCAGGTAACCACAGTGCTCCCCATTAAATTCTTACACATTTCAATGGAAAAATTTTATAGACACATGCTTACAGAATGTGGGTCTTATCATCGTAACTGTTTAAATCTCTATCTTTAGGATATCTTTACAGTATAAAACAAGAGCACTCAGAGAGCGCAAACCTCTGCAAAAGTAAAAAGAAAATTAACAGAAAGTACAGAGCAATCCCTGCTTGGCCTGCTGTAATAGCACAGTTCCAAAAACTCATCCTATCTCATAATGTTTAGGAATCCTTTAAAAAATTCCTGAACCCATTCCTGAATTTCATGAAAATCTGCTAAAAACTTTTGTGTAATCCTGCTGAAACACAGACAAACCTTACATCTTACAGTAAAACATCTAACCTCCAGAATAGATCATGATGAAAATATGCCAGTATAGGAATTTCATTTTAGAGCTTACCACTTTCTCCAGGTGGCAGATCTTTCTCTCCTGGTCATGTATCTGCTGATTCTTCATCTCGAGAACCTCCTTCATACTCTTAAGGTCTTGCTCAATGTGTTGGTATGGGGCCAGCGCATCCTAAAACACACAAACAAACCCATTATAAACTCCACAACTCTTTTAAATGTGGTAAGAGACTGTGAATTTTTTATTATTTTTTTTTACCAGTATTTGGTCATCTGCACTCTTCCGCAATGCCTCTTCAAAACGTTTGGCTTTGTCCTGTAAGGCTTGGTTCTGAAATGTCAGCAAGTCAACCTGATCCTAACACACACACACGCACACACACACACGTGCGCATACACGCACACGCACACACACACACACACACACACACACACACACACACACACACACACACACACGCACTTAACTGTAAACACCTGAAATGGTCTACGAAAATCTGTTAGAGGCCAGCACACCTTCATGCCATACTAGAATGTTATCATGTTAACTACTATGAGATTTAGGTTAAAATGAATAAATAAATAAATAAATAAATAAATAAATAAATAAATAAACAGATAAAGGAATAAATTATTGGTTGTGTGCAAACTTACCTGAAGGGAGAGTTTATAATTTTCAAAATCGTTCTCTAGAGTAGCTTTCTGTTTTTCATGGGCTTTCCTCAGGTCTGAAATCAGGACCCAAAACAAGTAAGGTGCAAGTGATGTCATAGTATTCTTCTTCCACTGGGATACCTAAAACCCAAAGCCTCGATCTCATTTGAGTGATAACGCCCGATAATGGCCACGGTTTTATCAATTTTTAGGTCAAGAGAGAGCATGAGGGGTCTGCAGCCGATATTGTTGACCAGTCGGTGACTGTCAGCAAGGAATCCACCTGTAGGGACAATCGTCCCGTTTTTTTTAAAACCTCTCTGCGATTATATTGCTGACAGTCTGAGACCGTTGTAGTTGATCACAGATAATCTCAGATAGTTGGGGACCTAGTTGCTGATCATCAAAGATTTTCATCAAAGCATTATGTCATTTGAGTCATTTAGGACATCACATACACAGTTGTAGTTGGCCTGAGACAGTCGCCAACTCATAAAAATCACGGGCAGTCGCCAAATGAGATCGGGCCTTCACGAATAAAATAATCAGAATGTGAACACAAACCTCTCATGGTCCTGGCATGCTCCTCCTGCAGACTTGCCATCGTCATATTATGCATGGTTCTCAGGTCTTCCAAGGCTGACTCATGGTGAACTGTTAACTCCTCAATCTAAAAAAAAAAAAAAAGACTTAGAAATATAATATTACTGTTATATTTATTGCATGTAATTAATATTTCTATTTTATTATCCTTTTTGAAAAAGACACATTGCATCATCTTATTTATTTATTTTTCTAACCTTCTTCTATATGTATACAGTATATATAGAATATATACATTTTTATTCATAGCCGTGCACTTTCCTTTGGGAGATGACAAAAAACAGGATCTGCATACGAGGCCAAAACCTTTATATGGAACTGCTTAGGATTGCATAACTGTCAAAAAGCCAGCTGTCTTTATATTCACTTGAGGTTAAAATGTCCCATAATAATTAATTTTACATTATGGATTTATTTTTGACCCATGGGTAATGACTATTATTAAAAATAACTTTTTTGCTATGGAAAAAAAAAAAAAAAGATTAGTCTCTGTTGTATATTCTTTCCAATTATTTTATGCAGCTATATTTGTAACATTGGCATCTTAGTGGTTAATGTACTGGGTTACTGATCCCAAAGTCAGGGCTTCAATCACCAGTACCACCATGCTGTCACTGTTGGGTCCTTAACCATCAATTGCTCAGTTGTATAAAAATGTTACCTGTAAATGGTTCTGGATAAGAATGTCTGCCAAATGCTGTAAATGTAAAAACCTGACACCTAAGAAGAACCCCTGATTATAATAAAAATACTGTATTCCTACTTCCGTAAGTGTAAAATATACAGTAGTGTGCAGTGAGATTATACACCACCACTTGTGCCTTAAAGGGCTCCTAAAAAAGAAGTAAAAAATTACTTCTCTATAATTTTTTGGTGAAAATGTATGCGTGTCATTCTATGCAAAAGTAAATTTTCTGAAAAATTGGTATTTTAAGTGTTTTTGTTTATTAGCCATACTTTTACCTCAATATACTTGTTGGAATGATGTTTTTTTTTTTGGTTCTCACTGCCTACAATAGCATTGTTCAATACATTTTCACCAAAAAAGTTGCAGAGAAGTAATTTTAGACAAAAGTGGTGGTGTATAATCTTCACTGCTACAAAATAAGAGAAAGAAAATACTCAGGTATTAGAATTGCACAGTAATAACACACACACACACACACACACACACACACACACACACACACACACACACACACACACACACACACCTGCTCCTGTTGCTGGGTTTGCAGTTCCTCCACATGTGACTGGTGCTCAGCTCTCAGGTGGTCCATGTCGGAGGCATGCCGTGTTCTGAGCTCCTCCTCCAGAGTGGCAAGTTCAGCTTCCTGCTGCTCCTGAAGCTCTTTCAGTTGCAGCTCGAAACTCTGCTCCAGCACAACCTTTTCCTGTTGCAGCAGCTTCCATCGTGCAGCAGTGCAGGCTGACCATGAAGGAGGAAGAGCACAGACTAGGCATAGTAAATAGTTCTCCCTGTGCTTGCGTGGGCTTCCTCCGGGTACTCTGGTTTCCTCCCACAGTCCAAAGACATGCACATTCGGCTAATTGGCTATTCCAGAATGCCCTTTGGAGTGAATCTGAGTGTGACTGGTTGTGTGTGGGACTAGCAAGCTGTTAAGAGCGTACCCCACTTTCACCCATAGTTGGCTGAGATAGGCTCCAGCCTCTCCGCAAGCTGAGCAGGATTAAGTGGTTAAAGCTTAAAGCTTATTAAGTGGCAAATAAATTAATGAAGGAATTATTTAAGCAAGTGAATGCCCAAAGTAAGAGAAGGGGATAGATTTAGATTTGCATACGGATTACTTACCCACTTCCTCCTGAATCTGACTGAGCGCTAGATACAACTCCTTTTCTTTCCGCTCAGCACTTTCACTCTGAAACACACAAACAAATGATTTGCCGTCCCCCATCCAGAGAGATACACCTACTCAATTTACTCCAGGTGAATACCACAGTGCCGTGACCTGCACAATGACAGCATGACACTCACCAATATTTAAACTATAATCCATTATACGGTATTCACCATATACTATATAACATGTAGTACATTATGTCCTACTGCTGTATAAGATTTACAGGCTAAAATACTCCACTGACACTTTTTCAGTTGTCAAAATGATGCGCTCCACCAATAACGAGGAAAGTTTAACTGCAGTGAAAAATGAAACCTCATTACTCCATGTTAAAAACGCATTACCACCTCTCATAGTGCATAACCAGATTTTCATTCATCAACTCCAATATCAGGCTGAAGGGGTTTATTTTAAATTTAAGGTAGGGTCGTACAATGCTGATGTTGATCCCGATCTTTACCAATGCGATCTTTACTCCCAATCTTTGGGAATTTTTTAGCATGTTAAACATATTTGAAACATTCGTAAAAATTGGTAAAAAAAAAAATTAGTCAAGATAGTTTCATCGGTAAACATCGGTCAAGAGAAATTCATCTCTAAACTTCAGTCAAGATAGTTTCATCAGTAAACATTGGTCACGATAAAGTCATCGGTAAACATCGGTAACGATAGATACATCCGTAAACATCGGTAACGATAAATACATCGGTAAACATGGGTAAAGATAGATACGTCCGTAAACATCGGTCAAGAAAGATTCATCGGTAAACATCGGTAACGATAGAAACATCGGTAAAGATAGATATATATTGGTAAATATCGGTAACAATACATACATCGGTAAACATTGTTCAAGATAGATATATATTGGTAAATATCAGTCGAGGTAGATACATTGGTAAACATCGGTATAACTTTGGGACCAAACACTAGGACACATCAGCATAGGACACATTGTCTTATTTACTAGTTGTCTGTATATATTAATTTTCATATTATACTTATTAGTATATAATTTCTATCGAACTGTGTGTGTGCATGCATGTATTTGGATCTCTGCCATCTTGATCCCTACAGGACCTGACTAGCATAAAATTAATGTTTCATTAAGCTTCAGTAAATTTGTGTTTTTCTTTATCTAACACACTGAACTCAGTCCAAAAAGGTTTTAATAGTTGTCAGATGAACCAAATCAGGTATGTTGTGTTCTTCCAGGCGTGAGGTCTGATACCTCTCAGGATAAACAACACAAAAAGCTGTGGAAGGATTTAATTATTCAAACTGCACTGTTCTCTTTGAACACCAGAGGACACTGTGTAAAAGCCAGTCTGTGGGTTCTAGTGCTCACAGTCTAATAAGATTAAAAAAACATTTTTGTGAATTTAATAGTAACTAGATGAAGACAATTTTAATTCACTTTACAGTGATACTTTTTGTGGAAGTATTTTGACAAAAAATAATTAGAGTTAAACTTGAGTCTGACTTAAGCGTGATACTAAAGAATGTTTTATTAATTTTTTTATAATGTCTGGAAAAATATCATCTTATTTTACATAATATTTTATTTTCAAATTCTTCTTTCTATTAATATACACTTGTGTAACAACTCTCTAATCATCAAATATCCCTAAAGGTCACAGAATCACCTGCTGTTACAAGTAATAATTTTTTTTATGTATTTAATTATCAGGGATTTTCCCCCAAAATGATATTCAACAACCTAATACTGCAGTAGCAACATCTGAAAAATGTAACCTATACGCTAAGGATGACCTATATGTTTTCGTTGAGATCCTGTGAGATATTGCTCTGTATCTTGATGTGCTGAATTCTGCTATCAGTACCTTAAGACAGAAGTGCTTGGTGCAGATGGCTAAGACATCCAGACCCAGCAAGGTCCTCTTCAGCTCAACCCTGAGAGCCAGCAGCCGCCTGTTCTGCTCCTTACACTGAGCTTGCAGCTGCAGCACCTCCTCCTCTCGCTTCTCCTGCTCCTCTCGTTCTTTCTCTTTCCGCTGTGCCTCTTCTTTTTTCTTTTCTGCACCTGGGGAGATGTTGCGTCCTGTAACTGGCACACTGGAGCCCCCAGGAACTCCAGGGACCCGTGCTGCTCCTGCCCTCTGTCTCTGTAGGACTGAAGAGAGGAGCAAAGTTTCATGCAGGAGGTAAAATAGATATCACAGCTAATAAAGAGCGTTTCTCTCTGAGGACCTGACGAATCCTGATTAACACACCTCTATTTATTTGTTTGTTTTATATAAGCAGTAAATAGGCCTCTTGTTCCGGGTTGGGGTCGGGTGGGGGGACAACTAATTAGTAAGTCTCTGTGGACACAGCATGCGGATACTTTAACTTTCCATGCGTCATAGAAAAAGGTCACAGGGTACCGCTCCAAAGACAATACACATCCATATAGTGATGAGTGTGTCTGCACACCTTCTGACTTAAATGCCACATCATAAGTCACAAAGTGCTTTTAAATCTGACCTTTGGTATTACCAAATTTGAATTTTGTGGCTGCAGTTTAAATTTTGATATCCAAACTTGGGATTTCTGGATGATGGATTATAGCTGGATTATCAGCTTTAAACAAAATCCATAAATTGCTCTCAGACTGATTGATAAACATGCCTGTACACTAACCACCTTACAGAGATTACAGGAGCAGTCAGAGTGACATAAAATGTTGCCTGAGGGCTCATGTATTAAATCTCAAATGTGCCACCCACATGCATCAGTGTTCACACACACACACACACACACACACACACACACACACACACACACACACACACACACACACACACACACTTGAATATGTAATATACACTACCAGAATGGTTTAACTGGTCAGTAATGGAGTCAAATCTATGAAGACAGAAGAAGTGTCTATAATAAAGCAGGTGTAATGGGTGAGGAGAAAATGGTCCTCACAACTCAGAGGAGAAGATGTGACATAAGCTTTTAAGAAAAAAGTAAGGCCAATCTTGGGGAGAGAGAGGGGGTGGAGAGAGAGAGAAAGAGAGAGAGAGCGAGAGAAAGAGAGAGAGATCATCTGCAGGTCAGTTTACTGTATGTGTGCCAGTATACTGCATGTCCCCTTACAGCTTTATACACTTTATATTAATGTTAAATATGAAACCTGCTAACAATTAATAGTAAGGATAATGCAACTGAATATTAATGTAATCAGTTTTTAGTTCAGTTGTAGTTAGGACAAGCCATGAATAATAATAATCATAATAATCATAATAATCATAATAATAAAATAATAATAATAATAATAATAATAATAGTTATTATTATTGTTATTATTCATTCATTCATTCATTTTCTGAACCGCTTATTCCTAATTAGGGTCGCAGGGAGGCTGGCGCCCATCTCAGCTGACTCTGGGCGAGGGCAGAGTACACCCTGGACAGCT
>JBCNYH010000016.1:1870264-1897583 GCA_039654325.1 Tandanus tandanus
AAACATTTAAATTACAGGTTGTAATGTAACAAAATAGGTAAAAAGCCA
The DNA here is from genome assembly GCA_039654325.1 of Tandanus tandanus. Taxonomy (NCBI): domain Eukaryota; kingdom Metazoa; phylum Chordata; class Actinopteri; order Siluriformes; family Plotosidae; genus Tandanus; species Tandanus tandanus. Next base: position 1,870,313 of record JBCNYH010000016.1, read on the forward strand.
AGGGGGGTGAATACTTTTGCAAGGCACTGAATTTAATGTATACTTGCATCTAATAGTGCACAAAGTCTTAATGATCATCTCATGAAATAAAAAATATATACAAACAAAAATTGGATTCATTATCAACCAGTGCAAGGCATTATTTCTATACAATACCAGAAATATTTCGATCACAACATCGACATATTTAATATTTGAATAGACACACTACAAACGAACACCAATCCCCCTAAAGAGTGATAACAACCATCATCCAGCAAATTAACTAATTCTAAGCAATATGTCATCAATTTATGATTGCTGTTGTCAAGTAAATAATGCATGCTATACACTCACAGTATGCATGTTCTTCCTCTGCTTGCGTGGTTTCCTCCAGGTACTCCGATTTCCTCCCATAGTCAAAAGACATACCTATTAGACTAATTGGCCGTTCCAAATTGACCCCAGGTGTGAGTGTGAATGCTTGGGTGTGTTGACCTGTGATGGTTTGGCGAGCTGTTCAGGGTGTACTCCGCCTTCGCTCAATGTCGGCTGAGATAGGCTCCAACTTCCCCGTGACCATAGTAGGATTAAGCGGTTAGGTGAGTGAGTGAGTGAGTGAGTGACTGAGAATTAACAATTATTCACTGAAGGCGAAGTGAATTAAAAGTTTTTAAGCTTTATTTTTATATATTTTCACCATGACAGAGCCATGTGAGCTCTGTGCACTCCGTGAGCAGAACATAAATTTGACATTAGTCTCACGACGATTTCCCGTACAATGCTGTTCCCTAACCCTTAAAAAAAAAAAAATCAACCCTCCATGTAAGATGTTGCTGGGGCTGATTTTTTGCACAACTTCACGCTTGGAAACGTGTCGATGTTTTTTAATTTGGATTCAAAAACTTGCAACACAAGATAACGAACTCGCAACGCAAGATGACGAATAAATACGCTAGTGTTTTACGCAGGTCAACATGCAACTATTGCAATGACTCAGTGTTGTGTGGAATATAACTGCAATTACTAGTGGGGCTGAACCAAATGGTTAGCAGTCATTTTTTCCCGGAAGTGATGTGATCTTGTTGGGCAGAGTTTCCAGCGCAAGTAAAAAAGCAGATCTATTCAGCACGCAACATTTTAGTAATAAAAAAAATGTGTTCAGGAAGCAACTATGGCTTACAAGTTTGAGGAAATGGGTGTAAATGGTTACCTGTTTGAACCAGAGAGGGAGGAGTCTTGTGGAGACAGTGAGATGTTACATTCTAGTGATTCCGAGGATGAGAATGCTGCCAGAAATGAGCGTCACGGTAAATCCAAAACGGCTTATGCAGCCAACGTTTTTCCAGCTTGGCTTTCCTGTCGTCAATTGGTTTAGGAACACAAAAGGAATGTTTTCCGTGATTTCTGCGCCTGTTGTTTGTGCAGCTCAGCACTGGCCGATACTGTGTTATGATGCACGGGGTCAGTGACGTAGAACAGCCAGTACAACGAGTTCACATCACTACCAGGCTGGAACAGCCAGTGGGAAAGGCAACATGTCTCTGAGCATGCCCAGTGTTGCAGCACTCGCATGTACTTTCACAAGGGGCAAGGTCTGATGTAGCCAGAAGGAACCGCTGATGTCCTACGTGATCGTTTTAAAGAGCTAGTAACACTAATTCACCACAGGTACACTTTCAGGTATACACCATTAGCTATTCCACCCACTGCAACGTCTGTGAGATTAATGACATCATGGTTGCTGTGGACACTGAGGTTATTATTTATGTATGGCAACCTGTCCTCACTCTTCTGCTTCATACTTAGCGACACTGATGTGCCTCAGTAAGAGAATCCTCTATGGCTGTGCAAATCTCCCATCTGCTGGGCAACCAGATTCCTTTCAACCGATATACACAGCAATAAGCCCTTTTAAAATGCAGCTGCCAAATATGGCACTTTAATCTTGATTTCTATACACAGCATTCAGTGTTCTCTCTTGAAATAATAAAAACACACTATTGATTTAGTATAGATGTAACCAGTTGTCTGACTGGAGGGAAGATTTGTTCATGGTGTAAACAGCAGGGTGGGTGTGTGGATTTAGCCCCCCCCCCCCCCCCCCCATCTTCGCATCATAGAAAATAAAAAGTGCTCACAGTCTTTTTCATGTTCTTACCGACTGGGGAGGCTGGAGGAGGAGGCAGCAGTGGGCGGCGGGTGGGGACTGGAGTGCTGGGGGGCTGTGTGCTGTTGCGGCATTGCACTCTTTGCCCCTCTCCACAGGAAGCTGTAATCACCCTGTGAAAAGGGGGGTCATCGCTCACACTGCCAGGGCCTATTAGCAAACAAATAAAACCATCAATAAGCACATTATTAAACAGCACTAACAAGATAAGGCTTTCCTTAATTATGGATCATCCTTTCATTTACCATGTGTTCACTCTGTGCAACTCCATCGCTTTCGCTCTATGGGACTCGCTAACATTTTTGGTTACAGTCCTATATTCCAACAGCCCATTGGACCAACAGCCCACTGATCCGACAGTTACTACCCACTGGTCTGACTGCCCTGACCCTAACCCAACTGAACTGAGGAGGGTGCCCACCTATTTTAAGCAAGGTGCCCATCTTATAATAGTAGGGTTGTCGAAACATAGAGCTATCCCCAATATTTTCTCAAATGTTTAATTAGCATTTGTAGCTCTTAAAATCAGTTTGCTCCTAGCAATTTCCAAGTAATCTCAGCTGCACTATTCAGCATGCACTCTGCTCAGAGCAAACTTCACTATTTCTGATACATTACAGGTGAAACATACAAGTTTCATGTCTTTATTAGACATCACCATGGTAACGTGTGAAAGAAGGAGTAAAGAGAAGGAGTGGATTACTTTGACCTGGGGGTCACTCAAAATCAAGAAAAAGACAAGCAAACAAACAAGCAAGACAGAATGATATCAGCCCTGCTCCTATATACAATGCATTCTTCCAAACACACCAGCAAGTGCCACCTGGAGTGTACACTGTGTGGAACTGGGTTAGCAGCTAAGAGTCATAATGGTATAATTGGCATGATGGTGTAATTATCGAAATGGTACTGACATTTATAGAATACCAAGGACAACACGACTTTCCGTGCATCCCTTCATAAAACTGCAGGAGGAATGAGGGCTGAAAGTTATGACTAACGGGGTGATCACACTAGAGGTGCGCTAGAAAAGCGACAAATGGTAATTCGTGGCTGTCGCTCTTCATTGTCAAAATGTTCTCAAATTTGTTGTGCAACATTTACGGTATCGCATTTTGGTCATCTGGTTCACGAAGTAGTCTCAAACTCTTCTCAAACAGTCCACACATGTCGCGAGAAGGTCGCAAAGTTGTCATTTTTGCTCGTAAATTATTCGTTTTTTGATAATTCGTGAAGTTACATCTTGACAGGATTTTCCAAATTCCTCGTAAAACTCCACCCAAAAAATCAGTTTGCAGTGGCTTTTCTATCGCACCTCTAGTGGGATTACCCCCTAACAGTGCGAAATCATCTTCCATTCAGGTGGACAGTACATGAGTTTTGTGATAAGTTGAACCTCCTGTCATTCCTCATTCATTCATTCATCTTCTTCCGCTGGATCCAAATAACACACTCCACTTGATGCATAATGTGTAAACGTGTGGTGAACTGTGCACTGGCCAGTGGCTTATTAAATGCTGGCACACATAAAAAGCATCACAGAGAACCTGCCTGTTAAGTTTCCCAGAGGAGAAAATTAAACCCTTAATTAATGTTAAACTAATACACACACATTGACACTCCTACACATGAAGAGTACGAGTTTTTAAGAGAACCAACCACGGAGATGACTCCGCATGTAATAAATTCAAAGCAGACTTGATGTTTTGCTGATAATGAAGACAAATGCACAACTGAATAAATATATTTTTGACTTAGAGACACATGGTTCATAATTTACTGCAGGTGGCATTTGTAAGGAAATGATAAAGGCATAATTTGATTTGGTGGAAGTTGTATAGGAGAGGAAAATTGAGCCATCAGCAATTTTTTTTTGTTTGTTTCAGGTATAAGCATTTAGAGAACATGCAGTGAGGGAGAACAAAAGGAAACAGAATCTCAGTAGAGCTAAAGAGGGGGAGGGGAGTGAAAGAGAAAATTAAGATGGGGTATATCGATGGAGGGGTGAGAATGAGGGGAGTCGTGCTGATTAGTATTGAGTGGTAAATGCACACAGTTAAAGCAGAACATGTGAGAAGAGGGTAAACAGCAGCAAGCAAGTAGAGGGCTTCAAAGATAAATGCTCTGGAGGTAGATAATACTCTATGAGAGAGAGAGAGAGAGAGAGAGAGAGGACTAAGAGAAACTGAGGTGGTGAAACAAAGAGAGAAACAATAGAAGTAAACAAATTAAAAATGGCAAGCTTTTGTCTTTCGGACATCCATCATTAATGCATTTCCACCACGGCAGGTATTCCAATCCCACAACCCCACAGCAGTCGTGCCACCATAAGAAATAGGCTGCCATGCATTATTAACCATGAACCCATCAAGCCAACGGCCACCTTGAAATGACAGTGAGATGCATGACGGTAAAGATTATGCAAAGCAAGTTATCTCCTGTCACATGTCAGCGCAGGCCACTGGAGTGGAAAGGGGAACATCAAGCACCCAGCACATCAAATACATACTTAAATCCAGCTCACAGCAAACTGACATGTGACCATGTGGTAATGTGATCAAAGGTGCGAACCATAAACTCCAAATTTAGGAGAGAGAAATCAAGGGAAAAGAGACAAAAATAGAAATTGGAATGCTGCTGAAAAACAGCTGTTCGAGGGTATTTGAAAAACAATTTACTTCCTCTGGTGAAATAATTTACACTGATTAATTGGCACAGGGGGGGCACGGTGGTGTAGTGGTTAGCATGTCCGCCTCACAGCAAGAAGATCCTCGGTTTGAGTCATGGGCTTGGCAAGGGTGTTTGTGTGGAGTTTGCATGTTCTCCCTGTGCGTGTGTGGGTTTCCCACATTCCAAAGACATGCACTATTAGGCTAACTGGCTGTTCCAAATTGCCCCTAGGCGTGAGTATGAAGAGTTGTGTGTGTGTTGGCCATGCAACACTCTGGCAATCTGTTCAGGGTGTTCCCCACCTTCGCCCATTGTAGTACAAAACACATTGACTTAATGAAATGTACTGCCACTGTACTAACGATTTTCTGTAGTTGCATAAAGATAAACATGCCAATAAGTACAATTATACAAGTAAGAGTGTAAATAAGTTTCAGAAATGTGTGAAGTGAAGATTCCTGATAAATTGGGCCATGGAGGCTCTTGGAGGCTAAAAACAATGACAGTAGAAACAATACATTGCTATTTAACATAGTATCAGAGATGAAGAGCGTACATTCACCAGAGTATAGCTCAGTCTCTGCCCTGGGAGACTGACAGAGAAAGAAAGTCTCAGTGGAACACACTGTGGAAGCAGTAAAGCAGGGGATCATCATACATTGTGGCATATATATCTGAATAAAGACTGTGAGAGGTCTGAATGGAAAGAACACCCTTGAGATGTGTACGTATATGATGCTCTAGCATTTATAGCAACCTGCATTATTTGAGAAATAACAATAACTGTTTAGCCTCTTGAGACCCCACAGTTCTTAAATGAAGACATAATATTTTCTCCCAATGACATTGTAAGTATGTCCTTGTAAGATCCTCATATGAGGGCCATTGGGTATTACCCTTTTGACAAACTTTTTCCTGTTTAGAAATGTTGCTGAAGTTCAAGTTATTAGATAAATTAGGTAGTAAGTATCAGAAGCATTGCAGAGAAATGACAAGACACACATCATTAATCTTTGGGTCTTAGGAGGTTAACAGCGACCTTACAGTAGGATTGAGCTGCTTCTGCAAATGAGTGAGTGAACTTCTTAAACCCAAAGAAATTTTACAAATCATCCATCCAGCCATCCATAATCTATAGTTCTTATCCACCAGGGCCACATGGAAACTAGAGCTAATCCCAGCTGACTTCGAACGAGAGGTGTGTTATACCTTGAACAGGTCACCAATCTCTGATTGGGGTAACACAAAGAGAAACAGCCATTCACCACAGCATCACAGTCCCAACCAATCTACTGACCAGCACTCTCCCTCCAATCCTTCAGCACTGCTTGACTGGTCTCTCCATCTATCAAGGTACAAGGAAGACATTTATCTAAACTTTTCTCTGTTCTGGCACCTAGGTGGTGAAAAGAACTTCCCCTAGATGTCCAGACAGCTAAGTCACTGGGCGTCTTCAAACGATCAGTAAGGACCAACCTCTTTCTTTTTTGGATATACACTTTCAGTATGCATTTTTATATCTATTTGTTTAATAGATTACCTGCCAAAGAGTGCCACCTTGGTGCCAGATACAGCACACCATCACAGGTCTTGCACAAGGAAGATCTACATAATATTAGGCAGCCGGTTTAATAGTCCAAATCAATGCTTCACAGCAAGAAGGTCCTGGGTTCAAGTCCTGGGCTCAGTTGTTTCTGTATGGAGTTTGCATGTTCTCCCTGTGTTTGTGTGGGTTTCCTCCTACAGTCCAAAGCACATAAAGCTAATACATGCACATTAGGCTAACTGGCTGTTCCAAATTGCCCCTAGATGAGGATGTGAGTGTGAATGGTTGTGTGTGTCTTGCAATGTATTGGTCTGGCAAGCTGTTCAGGGTGCTCCCCGCCTTTCACCTCAGCAAATGAGTGAGTGACTGAGAGTTCCTGAAAAAAAAAAACAGCTTTGTGGTCTAATGCTAATGCCATTTTGCCTCTCAAATGGGAAATGCTTAAGCCAGGGTGTGCACAGAACAGCGCATACAGAATATAAACAGAAATAGAAGCAGGAATTAGCAATTTAATGTACTATGCATACGTTATATACATCAGTTCAGACATTTAGACTGTTCACATCATCGGGATCCATAAATACTCACTAGAGAGACAGAGAGAGCAAACAAAGGCACTAAGGACATTTTATGAATTGTCCAAAAGAAACCAAATTAATTGTGCCTTTTTTGAGCAGCATTTCACAACCCTTTAACAGCTAAAACAATGCACCATGACTTCACGTAAGCCCTGTCCAAAATAACATGTCAATAAAATGTCCAGAAAATTTTGGGCCACTTATGATATTTAACAAGTGCATATTCTGTCTATGATCCTGATTTGACAGTACAACAAGCAGCTGATTAAACTGGCTTGTGTTTTTGCTGCCCTTGAAGAACCATCTGTTCTCACCACTGATGATGACTCACACGACAGTGTGTCTGATAGTCTTTCCATTCTCATTACATGTTAAGGCAGACAATCCTCACACAAACAATTTTCCTCACTCTTCATCTCTTGCAACATTATTTATAGCTCTTTTCACATCTTTTCTACCCTTATACCCCACCCCTGCTTCTTTTTAGAGATAAGCTCTTTGAGTGGTACTGTGCTGAACAGGCAAGTCAAAATTTCACTGTGTGCCCAATCATGGCTCTGCAATAGGCTCATATAGCCAAAGGTTGGGTTTGGACAGCATAACAACTCACTCAATGCTATACAAGATAAAGCAGTTTTTGATTAAAGCTTGAACCCATATTAGAAAGCAATTTAAATGAATCTAACATCCAGTAGAGCTATCCATCACCACAGCTTTCTCCTCACAGACTTTTATTTATGAATGATGGCTACAAAGCCACTTGGGAGTTAACAGAAAGTCAATAACTACTGAAGAACAATTACAGCCACAAGCATGTGAGCATGTAGATGATCTGTGCACACTTCTTCTGAAAATCAATCATAACTCCAAGCCATTCTTTCCTATGTATGTACCCTGGCATGTGAATACAAGACATAGCCCACCTATCAATGCTGATGATGTCATGCAGAACTTAAGACAGCAAATAATTTTACAATTGTGCTCATTAGCACTCAGCTTGGAAAGTACAATGACCTGTTCCGATTACACAAAGTACAGGAACTTCTGAGACTATAAAACCAGACTAAAAAAATCAGTACATCAGTATATGGTGAATATTAATGGGCTGGTCAAGATGCACAAATGTGAGAGTGAGTGTGAATGGGTGTATGTGTGTTGGCCCTGCAATGGTCTGGCGATGGTATAAGCATGCTCAGATAAGTAGGTGGACATTAAACGCTCTCAGTAGAAATATATGTCTGATCATTTTCATTAATCACACTTTCTGATTTTTATCTGCTTATTATTTGATCCTTTTATTTCTTTCATAATTTTTTTTTGTTTAATTGTTTTTTTTTTTTAATGTTTATTTGTTGTTTTGTTCTTAGAGATCCCCTTGAAAATGAGGTGACGGGTTATTCCTTCTAAAGACTTTCTTTAATATTGTTGTTAGTGTTTCAGCCTGACATGAATCACAGCAACAGGACAGAGTATTAACGTGAGCACAGGTGGGTCCACCTGTCTCCACTGTATCTCATGATATAAATGTTTCTAGAAGTCCTTGCAGTCCTTACTAGTATCGTAACAGCTCACCCACTCACACAGATGCAAACACAGTGAATGTGAATTGCATGCACAGTAGCACAGAATATAATACCTGACAGCCATTTGCACACTCCCCTGACATTAAGAACAGGGATGTAGGAAAAGTATGCTCACTGAAGGATAAAGTAAAGCAAAATGACTTTGTCTGATGCACAATCACTATACCTTTCCATCTCTCTCCAGTCAATCTTGCACACATAGAGAAACAAAGAGTGGGTTAGGTCCTTCATCAGTGTATAAAAGGTTTTGTGGTCATAGGATTTGTTAAGGTCAAACGATGCTGGAGCCTTTCAACATCTCACAGCAGGAGGCCAGCTTCAAACAGAATCTACAGTGAAGATATTTAACACTAGCTAACAAAGATTTCTGTTATGTAGTCACTGAGACTATATGCAGAGGCACCACAATGTTCATTTATCAATTTGCAGAACCGCTTAATCCTACTAGGGTCGCGGGGAGGCTGGAGCATATCTCAGTCGTCCAGCGCAGGGCGAACACACTCATAACCATTCACACTCACACCCAAGGGCAATTTGGCAGTCACTTAGCCTAATGTGCATGTGTTTGGACTGTGGGACAAAACTGGAGTAAATGGAAAAAAACCTATGAGAACAGAAACATCCTCGCCGTGCTCGGGACTCAAACCCAGGACCTTCTTGCTGTGAGACAGATGTGCTAACCACTGCACCACCGTGCTGCCCTTACAATGTACACGCACACATGCACAGGCACACGCACACATGCACACATGCACACGCACTGTTTAGCTAGCCAGCCATAGAAATAAATAAAGATTAATTTCTATAGAATGGGACCCAGTGGTAGCATGCTGTAAACTAAAATATCGGAACCAAAAGCTAATAACTTGAATTAAATGCTTATGATACATGCACACAAATTAACAAATAACTAATAGACTCCAAACATACCAGTTAATAAACATACATATTACCAGACACTTCTGCAAACCAGAGTTCCTAAATAAGTAGGAACAAAGGGTAACACTAATTTAGACACCACTCCAGGGTATAGTCTTCCAGAGTCTAAATCCTAAATATATTTTAGCTACTTATTGCTTTTTTTCAAATTTGCTTCTACGATTAAATATACTGTAGCCTGCTTGGTGTATTTCCTTCCTCATAGCTGCAGGTTGTTCAAAATATTTAGCACCTATAAATGATAAATGGTTTAAAATGCACAGTGAAGAGAGTGAATCATCTGGCTTTTATTAATGCAACATTCAAAGCCTATATTGTAAGTGCTACAGAATGTAGACACAATGTTAAAATAGAAGAGGGAAAAAAAGGTGTGATGTGAGCTACTTGAGTGTGCGAGAGTAGGAGAAAAATTATTCAATTTACTTTCACTCTCTCACTCATTTGCCAAACCGTTTAATCCTGCTAGGGTTGCGGGGAGGCTTTATACTATCTCAGCCGACACTCGGTGAAGGTGGGGTACACCCATTCACACTCACATCCACACCGAGGGGCAAATTGGAACAGCCTATTAGCCTAATGTGCATATCTTTGGCTGTGAGGTGGACGTGCTAACCACTACGCCACCATGTCGTATTTAATTTAATTCAATTTAATTTTTTATAGCCATTTTTTCAACTGACATTGTAGCAATGCAGCTTTTATTATTTATGAATTCTATACATCCTATACGTCCCTAATAAAGTAAACTTACCTTCCTCCACCTTGAAGGCTGAAGTGCCCTTGAGCAATGCACCTAACCCCCAACTGCTCTCCGGGCGCCCCAGTGTGTGGCAGCCCACTGCTCCGAGTGTGTGTGTGCTCACTTTGGATGAGTCAAATGCAGAGGCAACAATTTCCCTTTATTAATACAGGATTAATACAGTATATATAAATAAATAATAATAAAAAATAATAATATAAAATAAAATAAATAAAAATAATAAACAAGCCTGTGACAACACTGGCAAAGAAATTCTCCTCCAGACAAGTTTGTGAGGTAGAAACCCTGAGAGGAACCAGATCCAAAAGGAAAACCCATCCCCACCTGGGTGACACTAGATAAAAATACAAATCATGTAGCAAGAAATTCACTCTAATTTAAACATGGTTTGTTATTTTGTGACTGTATTGGTAATTGTAGAGATGTGTCGAAATCTGTGCATATCATACAGAATAGAGCATATTGTATATATACAGACAGACAGCTCATTAATGTCTACTGACACTCTCTTTTAACTGCAGACTAACTTGCCTGTTTAGAGATGTTCTTCGCTAATAAGCATCCACAACCTTTTTTTCTGAAGGCCTTAAAGAGCTCTTTAGATCTTGCTATGATGGCATCACACACTTCAATAGCAAAGAAAACACCAGACCGTGAATGTCAGGTGCAAATGAGACAGATTCCATCTGCAGGAGGTTCTAATTAATTCCACCTGGAACACCTAGTTCTATTTTATGGAATCGAAGGTGTGATAAATGTAAGGGGGTACTTTCCTTTTTTTGGTTATTTTAATTATAAAGACGACTACAAAATGTTGATTCCCATGGTATGTTTACTATTCATTCTTCCACATGACTGTATTTCTCACAAGGCTATAATGTTCAGCTGGAACAAAAATAGTTCTAGAATAAAAATAATCTCATCTGTGATGAGTGAATTGCTTCAAAGTTTAAAAAAAAAAAGTGTTGTGATGTTTGCCAAGGGGCTTATGTATCTTTATACAACAGTTAGTTCCAGTCCACTAACTGATTGTTCTCTGATGTTCCAGAAGTGTTTATATTTCCTATAGCTTCAGCTGAATGCTTCATAGGGTTTATCGCTTAACTTGTCTATGTTCAGCATATAATATTTCTACTGCTAAGTCATTACTTCACAAGTGTTAGTAACATAATCAGAGGATGGCAAATGATACTTTTCAGGAGTATATCATCCATTCACACATCCATTATCTATACTGCTTATCCATCAGGGTTGTGGGAGAAAGAAGAGCCAATCCAGGTTGACTTCGGACGAGGCAGGGTACATCCTGAACTGGTCGCAAGTTCATCGCAGGGCTAACACTAAGACAAACAACCATTTACACTTGCATTTAGAGCTATGGGCAAATTAGCATCATCACTTGATATAAAGGGCATGTGTTTAGATTGTGGGAAGAAACTGAAGCTCTCGGATGAAACCCATGCAAGCACAGAAAAACATGCAAACTTTACACAGAAAAAAATAAATAAAACCAAGAACTTTCTTACTGTGAGGCAACAGTGCTATCCACCCCAGGAATATGACCTTTGTTTAAATATTATTACTTAAATATGTTTAAATATGTTGCGCACACACGGCTGCGGTTATTGTGGAGGGAAGGAGATCGAAACGATGAAAGAAGACGCAGAGAACGCATTTTTCACCCTCGTGTGAACTTTTTTTGGGGTAAATGAAGAAACAGTCATTAAAACATATCGCCTATCCAGCCTTGCCATTTTGGAGCTGCTGGAGGAAAGTTAAGCACATCAACATTTATTGAAAATAGATTGAAATCACTTTCTAAATTCATATAAATATATTATCAAACGAAATCTTCAGTCTCTTTTACATCGAATTAGGTTAAGCCCGCAAAATCATATAACACACACATTGCTTCAGTCACAAAATATATGAGACTGTCGCGCCTGGCCGCCCGCGCGCATCTCCCGTGCAATTGTCTGAAGGGCTGCAACTCCAGATCGATGTCCCCTGGACCCTTTCAAGGCTCTGCGGGGGTGGCGGCTGCTTTGGGGGGATTTGAGGGAGGTGGCTGAAGTTCTAATGAAGATATATATATACATATAAAAAAAGTTTTTGCTGGGATTTGACTTGAAAGACTGTAAAATGTTGCCACAGGAGGTTCATTCATTCTTCATTTATTAAATAAATATCTTCTCAGAAAAAAAGTGTCACTTTTATTTGCCGACATTTTATTATACGCTAATTTTGCTTTTGTTCTTCTTCTGATGTCTTGATGTCTTCTTTTCACTCTTCATCCACTGTTCGCATCGCAACGGGCACAACAGGCACTACGGGCAAATGGGCACTACGGGCAAACTGGTACTACGGTCAACCGGGCACTACGGGCAAACTGGCACTACGGGCAAACTGGCACTACGGGCACTACAGGCAAACTGGTACTACGGGCACTACGGGCAAACTGGTACTACGGGCACTACGGGCAAACTGGTACTACGGTCAACCGGGCACTACGGGCAAACTGGCACTATGGGCAAACTGTGGGCAAACTGTCAGCAGTTAACATGAAAACCAGTTAAGCCAGAACACCGGAACTTTCTGCATCATGTGTGAGTTCTGGAACTAATTCCCAAACCTCAGTTCCATCATTCAAGTTCATAATTTGTCTAAAGGTGTGGGTGGAATTTTTTTTTAATCTTGCAGATGCAGTTATTATTTTTATTTTGTTACATCCCTTAGGCAAAGTCAATGATGGTGTGCGACGTTAGCTTTAAAAATAAAAAAAAATTAAAAAAACACTGACCCCAACTTTGAGATGAAGAAAAAACCTTTATTTCGGTATGCATTACAGCAGAGTGAAGCTTATTTCTACACATATCACTGCTTGGTATCAGAGCACAGGATCAGCTATGATACAGCACACCTGGAGCAGATAGAATCAAGGGCCTTGCTCAAGGGCCCCAACTGTGGCAGCTCGGGAGAGCTGTGATTTGAACCTACAACTCCCGATCAGTAAGCCAAATCTTTAACCTTTGAGCCATCACAGCAATTCCCTGCCTCCCTTTACATATCACATAAAATTTAGATGCAGTGTGGCATGGTATTTTGTCTTAGAATAGAGTAGAAGACTGGATCAGCATTAAGAGAGAAAAAAAAAGAGATCGATACTGAGCGGAGGCTCGTACAGGATTGGCTGTAACAGCTTAATCAATTCACCTGCTTCTGCAAAAATATTCCACACTTTCCCATTCCAACCAATTTATCCACTTAATTATCAGCCTACGTCTATCAGTTCAGACTCATAGATCAATCAAGCCTCATTCACTCTCAGAGACCTGACCTCACTGAAGACTAAGGTGCCTTTGACAAACCTGGATCAATAATTCTCACCATTACAACCAGGCCAAGATACAATCCAGTAACATAAAGACTCCATAAGTTCTAGTACAAGGATTTACAACCCTGCTCCTCCCAAGCAGGAAAAACACTAAAATGTTCAGGATGGGGGGTATGCCATGACCAGGGTAGGGAATGTCTGTTCTGGTACATTCCCCTAAAATGCTCCGGTTGGCTAAAGTTAATAAACTGATCAGTGTGATGTTCTCATAAAATGTCTTGTCTGTAAATTGCCATGTTTACAAATGCACTGGGTTTGAGAATATTGGATCAGCTGCCTAACTGATAAATGAACAGAGTGAATGGTGGCATGGGGGCTCAGTGCTTAGCACAGGAAAAAAAGTTCTGGGTTCAAGTCTCACGGCCAACAAAGACTTTTCTGGGCAGGGTATGCATGTTGTCCCTGTGCTTGTGTGGGTTTCCTCAGGGTACTCCGGTGTCCTCACATAGTCCAAGGACATGTGAATTAGGTTAAGTGGCTACTCTAAATTGCTCATAGATGTATGTGAGAGTGAATGGTTGTTTGTATTTGTGTTAGCCCCGAAATAGACTGGCAAACTTTTTTACTTACAAGTCAGCTGAGGCTAGCTCCAGCTGGATAGTTGGATAAAGTGAATAGAACTGTTAATATTAAATGTCATGGTTTGGTTGATGACGAATTAGGTTTTTACAGGTTTATTCATATTTCATGAACAATATCTTAATATAGGTTTATTATTGACTGCATATAAGTATTTATTTTATTTAGATTTTTGTAAACCAGTGAATAAACAGCTATACCATATATACATATTTCAACCTTTCAGATATGCTGACAAATCTCTGAGATAAAGATAGAGATCTTTATTGTCAACTGCTGCATGAACAATGGAAATCAGTTTAGCAGCTCTGTTTAGCAGCAGTTATAAAAGTGCACAAAAGACAACTAAGGTATATACGTGCATATATATATACATACACATACCTATATGTACACATATACATATGCATATAAATACTGCTTGTATGTTCACATGAGTGACATTATGTGATATAATTTCATTACAGTGGTGCAGTATGCGGACACCACATATTACTTATTTATGGGCGGCACGGTGGCCTAGTTGTTAGCACGTCCGCTTCACAGCAAGAAGGCCTGGGTTCGATTCCCAGCTCGGGCGTTTCTGTGTGGAGTTTGCATGCTCTCCCCGTGCTTGTGCGGGTTTCCTCCAGTAACTCCGGTTTCCTCCCACAGTCCAAAAACATGCACAGTAGGCTAACTGGCTGTTCCAAATCACCCCTAGGTGTGAGTGTGAATGGTTGTGCCAGTGTTTGCTCTGTGATAGCCTGGCAAGCTGTTCAGGGTATACCCCGCCCTCGCCCAGAGTCGGCTGAGATGGGCACCAGCCTCCCAGCAACCCTAACTAGGATTAAGTGGCTTAGAAAATGAATGAATATCACTTATTTATTTTACCTAGCTAAAAGCCAACATCAATGCAATTAGCATCTTGTATTTTACCAAACTGACTACAATTGGCAGCCTTTTCAAACAGGTTAATGCAAACTGCTGAACAGATTTTAGCAGATTGCAACTTTGAAAACATAAGACAAAACCACTTGATGGTAAAAATACATATTTTCAGTATAACAAGGAAATTAAAGCTTTCCTTTCATTTTCTTTTACACAGTGCAGCATTTATAGCCCAACTTTAAAACATTATTGACAAAGTGCACAGAGTGATAGATATATACATACATGATTCATAAGCTACTGTTTACCTTACTATGTGGGTTTGGTGTAAATATGAGATTTCTAATCCTTCTTGCTCAGCAGATTAGGTGACAGAAGAGGAATTTTTATGTAAAAGAACCACCACATGAAATATTTTTATAGATGCAAACAGTGGCAGAAGTATTTTTCTGCTGACTTTGGGTGATCTTTATTTATACTGAGTGTGCACTCTCAAGTTCAACTGCACCATAAAATGTTAAAGTGAAATCCCAAGTGAAATGCTAGTCTCTCACACCTTACCCAGTGATTTCACACAATCACCCCCATCCTTAGCTCATATTGTTCTCGTCCTACTCTACATGGGTAACTCCTCACCCTGAGAGAAAGGTGATGATGTAATCTTCGTGACTCATTTGTCTAAGAATCCATTGGACATGTTGACGTCGACTGTAACCAGGGGAAGACTAACTGAACTGTTTTTGTTTATTTTAATTATGAATATGACTACAAAATGTCAATTTTATATCAGTATATGCACTGTATTAAAGAGGAGGAAGTGTTTGCTGTTCAAATATGTTTAAAAAAAAAATCTAATGGAATGTACTACATGACTACATGCTTTACAAGGCCAGAATCAGCTGTTAAAAAATTGTTGTGTGTCATATCTGTGATTAGCCTAATTGCTAAGAAACCTGTTTGTTTTTTTAAGTGTAGTAATGCTTTCTACTGGCAAGTGTTACAAGTTTCTGTGTCAAGAGGTTACAGCCCTATATTCTGACAGCTAATAGATCCGACAGCCCATTGGTCCATCAGTTACAGTCCATTGGCCCGACAGTTATAGCCTATTGGTTCGACAGCCCTAACCCTAACCCTAACCCTAACCCTATGAGTAGGGCTGTCTGACCAATGGGCTGCAATAATAAAATGTGAGCTTTTGAGAAAATTATATTCAGTAAAGAATTAAATTATCTTAGTAACTTACGATGCGCTGGTCTACACGGATCACTTTGTGTGCTGTCAGTGGAATGGTTGCTGGAGACAGAGGACACACTGGAACTGCGGACAAAGCCAAAGGCAGCAAGACGTGCTGCAGGGAGGCGGGAGTAGCCAGGAGGGCGCAGGCCTGATGGAGCTGGTTTGGGCAAAAGAGATTTAACAGCCAGTCCTGCTGGTGGTGCCTTCCACTGGTCTAAGAAAATGAACAGAAAAGAGAAGATTCAATTAAGGCACAGAATACTGTATCTTACATGTCCTCTAAGAGGATGATCCAAAAATGTGTGCATGTGTAAACTGAGTGCATTAGTTCGCCACAGAGTTTAAGTTTCAGTATTGTTTGCATTTACACTATTCAGCCATGACATTACAAATATAATGACCTCTGACAGGTGAGGTACCACAAAAGAACAATGCTATCTGATTGGTTCAGTATCTGTGAAAATCAACAAAATCTTGTGAATTTCATCAAAATGCTAGCCTCCAAAATCCAAAGAAAGCTACGTGATATGGCCCTCACATTTATAAGGTAAAAAAAAACTTTTTCAAACTTTGAATAAAGTATAAAATTATGAAGCGCACAGGAGCATTGTGATGAAGCAGTTGCCATGACCATTATTATGCTTTATAAATGAAAAATAAAATATAAATATCTTGTTTTATTGTGTGGGATATATTCTGAAATGTTGAATGATCTTTAAAAGACATGGCTCGGTGGATGTTACTGACTGAACAGTCCCCTTGATATTCCGTCTCAAGGAATATTTAGCAACATCCCCCTTACCTTCAGCCAATATTGTTAATTATTTCGTAACACTGCCACCTGCCAAGGAGTGGAATGTATTAGGCAGAACATGAGCAGTCACTTCTTACATTTACATTTATGGCATTTGGCAGACTTCCTTATTTAGAGCAACTTACAGTTAACTTTTTTATACAACTGAGCGATTAAGGGTCAAGAGCCCTGCTCAAGGGCCCAACAGTGGCAACTTGGTGGTAGTGAGGCTTGAACGTCCAATCTCAGCTTAGTAAGGCAAAGTCTTAGCCACTGAGCCACCACTGCCTTCTTGAAGTTGATGTGTTGGAAGTAGGAAAAACTGAGCAAGTGTAAAGAGTGACTTTGACAAGAGCAACATTGTGATGGCTAAATGATTGGGTCTATTCATCTCCACCACAGCAGGTCTTGTGGGATGTTCCTGGTATGCAGTGGTAAGTACTTGCCAAAGGCAGGCTCTGATAGGATTTCAGAACAAACCGTGCATTACAGCTTGCTTTGGATGTTGTTGCCTTGCTGCAGACCAGTGAGGTGGCATTACTGTTACAGCTGCATAGTAACCACAATAGTCATGCTACACTTCCCCCTTTAAAAAAAGCCCAGATTTTTATTTCATAGTTCCATTTACCCATCTCTGTTTATCATAGTGCAAATTCAGCTTTACGTTTTGCATACAGCAGATATATCTAACAGCTCCTGGTGCAAAATGTCCTGGTCTGCATCACCTCAGCTGCTTAGTCCAGCACAAATTAATGAAAAGTCAGCATTTTTTTAACACTATATATGACATGTTGCATATTTCTCCATTTCCCCAGCGATAGCTGTAAAAGCATGCCCTAGCTTTGGCATACTCAAATGGGTGTTAAATATAACGGTGTCAAGAACTGGAGGTCTCCAACAAACCTGGAGAATAAATTAAGATCTTGTATGAGGAACAACATGACCACAGCTGTCAAGCAAAACTCCCCTCGGTGCGACATACTAAACAACTCAGCTTAAGCCTCTATCCCTATCTTTCTGCAGTTAAAGTGATCTTTTAATATTATTACTTAATTGTATATACTATAATGGAACGGTACAATCTGATTGGTCAACTAGCTCTGAATTAAAAACATCCCGAGCTGATAATACTTGTCATCATTGTCATAGTTTAAAAATAGCAAAATAAACCATAAAAATCTCATTTGAATTTACTTTTCTTTGTTTCCATGTAGTATATAGCAGAACTCTAAATAATTATAAAACATGCCTTTAGCTACGTAGTGCTTAGCTCTGCTCAAAACATTAGGAGCTCATCTGACCTTCTTGTGTAATGTGTAATGTGAAATATGAAAGAAAAAGAATAAAATCTATAAAACCCTTGACTTAGTTAGATTTTTATGTTCCCAATTACTCACTCTCTCACTCACTCATTTGTCAAGCCACTGAATCCCAAGAGAGCCATGGGGAGGCTGGAGCCTATCTCAGCCAACACTGGGTGAAGGCGAGGTACACCCTGAACAGCTCGCCACACCATTGCAGGGCCAACACACATACAACACACATTTGGGAGGAAACTGGAGAACCCAGAAGAAACCCATGCAAGCACAGTGAGAACACGCAAACTCCACACAGAGATGCCTGAGCCTGAGACTCAAACCCAGGACCTTCTTGCTGTGAGGCGGAGGTGCTAACATTACGCCACCTTGCTGTGCGTACTAAAACTATTATTCACTTCAGGATCAGTAGATGTCGCTGAACAAACTGTTCAATTAAGTGAAATCCATCGAGCGAATGGTGATTATTTGTTACACTGTACAAAACAATCCCAATAAAATCTTGACCAAATTACAGACTGAACGTTTGCCATTGCCAGCTTTACATATACAGTTGTCCCATCTTCGGTAAGAGTGGCAAATCATCTGCCAGTAAACATGTCACATTTTTGTGTTCTAAAACCTTTTATTGTGTTTTTATGTCATCGGCTAAGAACTATTTCATGATGTACTGAATATTTTGCCAGCAACAGCAAAATTAATTCTGGATGAAAATCATAAATTGAAATCTTAAGGGGCATGTGTCATGGTTGTTTTAAAAAATAGTTTAAAAAACATCAGTGGGGCTATTAAAAAGGCATAATAATTTATATAGATATAATCATTTATATAGATATAATCATTTATATACAAAAAATACTAGACAACAAAACTTATCAGACATACAAAGTTTCAAAAAGAACTTGCTGTAATCCATTTCCATCAAAAACTTGAAACTCCTTCTGACTGCAAGTCCAGAGTCTATTTAACAATCACCAACTAGTACTTTTGGACAGTCATTGCATACTTACACTGCTTTTGAGCAACTAAATTTGGGTTAAAAATCATGACGCTGCCCCTTTAAGACCATGGAACGTAATGAGTAAAACATATCTGCACACATGCAAACATGCACCACATCCATAGTGGTGACGGTAGGTCCCCTTTCTAAGGAACAGGCTGGCCCTGTAGCTGCAAGTACAGTATGATCCCCTTCTGACTCCTGGAAACAAATAATCTGTACTTCTTCCTCTCATGAGCCATGCATGATGCATAATACATTCTGAACGACCCCACCCCCATCACCCCCCAGAGGGGTACATATCATGATCTTCTCTCACTCTTTCTTTCAATTCTACTTTCAGATCCTATCAGTTAAAGAAAAAATATTTATGAATTTGTGAACACACACACACAGATTCATACACAAACACATCAGGATTTTTAATGAAACTGCAGCCAGTTCTCCTTGGAGCGAAAGCTGAGATCATTAAAGATAAATGTGCTCCAGCTTCCTCCATCACCCCTCTCTCTCTCTCTCTCTAGACTAGAGGGGAAACCAATGTCTAATAAACATTCATTTCCAAACCTGGTGTTACATGCCTCTGCTTTCCTGTCTGAGCAAACAAATGATTCGTGCTTTTCTCTTTTATTACTTTCTTATGCATTTTATCCTTTTGTAGGACTTGTAAGAAATAGATTTTAACCCAAAAAAACCAACAAAAAAAAAAAAACACCCTGAAATAAATAGCATGCTTAGTCTTTTAGGGCTTTTGCATGTTATTTGAATATGAGGCATGGAGTGAGAAATAGGTAGAAATGAATGTCATTTTGATTGTGAAATTTTCAAATTGATTGATTTGTTATTGAACTTTTCACAAATGCAATCAGCCGATGTCAAGTTAACCTGTAAATATCCATCCATGTATCAGTTATACCGCTTATCCTTCAGGGTCATGGGGAAACTAGATTTTGGGCGAGAGGCAGGGTACACTATGTACAAATATATTGCAAGGCTAGCACAGAAACAAACAACCAATCTCTCATTCACACCTAGGAGTAATTTAAAGTAGCCAATTGACCTTATGTGCATGTCTTTAGACCCTGTGGGTAACTTACACAAGCACAAGGAGAACATGCCAACTCCACTCAGAAAGGCCCTTGTCTGCCCCATGATTAGAACCCAGAACCTTCTTGAAGTGAGATGCTATCCTAAATTGGAAATTATATAAGTAAAATTTAAATGAACTTATATGCAGTAGCAATTTCACTCACTAGGTAACTTAAGCAGAATATGTGGTTTGATAAAAATAAATTCAGGTAACACCCCCTGCCCTCCACCCCCTGTTTTTTTTTTTTTTGTTTGTTTGTTTGTTTTGTTTTGTTTTGTTTGTTTTTTTTTATTAAAAATTAAAAAGTTATGACTAACTGGAGGTGTTAGGTTTATTTTTTTAATTTTTTTTCATATTTCACATTTTTTTGTATTAGCAGCCACGGTGGTGTAGTGGTTATTAAATCCGCCTCACAGCAAGAAGGTATTGGGTTTAAGTCATTCGAGGTCTCGAGCGTTTCTGTGTGGAGTTTGCATATTCTCCCCATGCTTGTGTGGGTTTCCTCTGGGTACTCAGGTTTCCTCCCACTGTCCAAAGGCATGCACATTAGGCTAACTGGCTGTTCCAAATTGCCCCTAGGTATGAATGTGAGTGTGAATGGTTGTGTGTGTGTTGCCCTGCAGTTTTCTGGTGAGTTGTTCAGGGTGCAGCTGTTCAACCTCCCTGCAGCCCTAATAGTAGGATTAAGCAATTTGGCAAATGAGTGAGTGAGTGTATTAGCTTTAATTTAATATTTAATATTTTTAAATTTTAATTTATTTAAATTTATTATAAGCACTTGTTATAAGTGAATCTCAATTCAAATCTCGATTAAAACGCTGTATTAAAATATTTATTTGAACAATTTTATAGAAGGTTATTTGAAAACTGATTCTCAGAATGATTACGCAAATGTATAAAAATCCTATATTTGTACATGTTAATTTGGGTATTAATCACATAATCATTCTGAGACTCAGTTTTTAAATAACAGGACTTAAAATCGTTAAAAGAGAAGATTTCACCCTAAGATTTTGCACACAGAAAAAAATTCATCCAAAGATTTGAATGAGATTAACTTTTAACAAGCACTGTCAATTCTTTTTACGATGCGGCAAAATGAATACAATTATACTGCAACAGACTGGTGCTGCTCAGACACTGTTATATCATCAGTCAGCCACAGTAAACTGGCTGGCAGTAGATTAAAAAATAACCCCTCGGCCAGGACGCCTCAAGCGCACGTGTAATTTATTTATTTTTGTTAAAAATTAAAAAGTTATGACTAACTGGAGGTGTTAGTCAGGTTTATTTATTTTTATTTTTTTCATATTTCACATTTTTCACGAACAGTTTCAGACAATCAACATTTTATTAGCCATCCTATGCACAGGTTTAGGTCGTAGGGCATGCCCATGCAAAAGTTCAGAAAGCTATCATGCATATGAGCCGAGCAATGGCCTGGACAAACTTTATATGTCACTGTGCCAAGGTCAAAAGTCACATATGCAAATTAGCTACCCCACGCACAGGTTTAGGTCATAGGGAGTGCCTATGCAAAAGTTCAGTAAGCTGGCTTGTGCATGAGCCGAGCACTGGGCCGAACAAACTTATTGTCACGAAGCCCGCCCGCCTACTAAAACTGGCTAAGGGGTAAAAACAAACTCTTGATGAGAGGCTTTGCTCCTTCATCTGTTATTCGACGTTACACAACCTTGGATTCTATCTTAATGTATGTACTCAGTTTCCAGATTAATCTGCTTGATAAAAGAAAGTAGCACAAAACACATTACAAAATATTTTACTTAACTAGCTTCCAGTGGCATTCCAGTGTAACTACTAATATATCAGCAACTGACTATCCATTCATCCATCTATCCATCCATCCATTATCTGTACTGCTTATCCACTGCAGGCTGTGAGGGAGCTGAAGCCAATCCCAGCTGTCCTCAACTGTGAGGTGGGGTACACCTTTGACTTTGGCAATCTATAGCAGAGCTAACAAAGAAACAAAAAGGCATCCATGCCCTCATTTACATATATGGGCAATTTACAGTTGGCCGTTTACCTAATTTGACAGAATTTATTTTTTGGACTGTGGGAAGAAACCTGTGCACCCAAAGGAAACCCATGCGTTTCAAAGGCCCACAAAAAAAAAAATCCCTCAGTTAATATGTGGGTTCAGGGGTCCCTTCACCACTGTGCCACCCACAATTTAACCATCTGTATGCACCACTATATATGTTAATGTACTTTATGCTGTGCCACTTTAGAATAAAGAAGCAAAACATACACACAGATATCACCTGGTGTTTAAGATTTGCAGAAGCGCTGGGGAACACATCACAGGAAACAACAACTATCTGCATTCTGGTGAGGGCATAATATGATAATAATATGCAGAGCATGAACCCCCTGGCTCAATGCTATGAAAAGGTTAGTTTGAAATGATAGGGTTGTGCACATGTGTCTAATTAGAAGCAAGGTGCACACAACATTTTTGTACAATAATTCAACCTTTTCGTTGTGCTGGGAAACTCAACATAGCAATATAAGGATTCTTCCATAATAGCCAGAAAATCCTCACCAGCTACTCCCTCAGAGATTTCAGCTAAATTCAGCTATGGGTAACATCCCATCAGAGAACACTTTCTCCCCACTGCAACCAAGTAATGATCCACTGTTACGGTAATAAAGTATCCTGCTCAGTAGCTCTAACCTTTTCACATCCACTTTACCACATCTCCGCATCAGACTCATCCTTTTCATGCATTTCTGATGAATTCCCGTGCCATTTGCTTATTTGCAGCTTCATTTAAGTATGGTACATTGTAGAAAACTTTAACAGCCATTACCTGACGCCTCTGGAGGGCTTTGAGTGGATGGGGTCACTGATGAGGTGGCTTGTGCGGTGACTGATGGGGTCACTGCCTGCACTGGTTGACTGAGAGCTAGAGGTGACTTGTGTGCTGTGAAGATCCGGCTTTTAGCAGCAGCAACAGCAGATGGAGACTTACTGACAGCACCCACACCAAGCTGGGGTCTTAGAGTTCGAGGAGGCTGAATAAATTCCCCTATTTCTTGACTTACTGTCTGGGATTCTGATAGATCCTTGGCTCCAGGGGCAATCTAAAATGACACAATATATAAAAGATTCCATAATTTAGTTATTAATTTTATTAATTCTTCAAAAACCAACATTTTAGACAGTCTCGAGAGTATTAGTAATGCTCAGTACCAGGTATGTGCTAAATCCCCAAGATAGCAGCATCATACAGACTATCATGACACTACTATCACATCCCCATCCAAATAATTTTAAATCAGCACTATTTTAGCAATGAATGTGGTAAAGGGATGTTGACAGACTGGGCTGAGCAATAAAAGGGTTTTAATAATTGATAATAATATCTTATATGGTAGGACATCATGACACAAAAAAAACCCCAATGGTTCTAATAAACTGGCAAGTGTTTCATGTAATGCATAAGGCATTGCTTCTCTTGCTTTTTTTAAATGCCATTTTTACAGTCATCATAAACTGTCAAGTACTCCTTAGTGTCAAGTACTTACTTAATGTCTACCCTGTTAACAGAGATTTATTTCTGGCTGCTGTAGCTGTTCTAGCAGCAATCAGTGCTTGAAGACTTTATTAATTTCCTCAAGGTGACCTTGAATAAATTTCTCAACTCTAGCCATAATATAGTGTAAGACATTCAATTAATACAAAATCAATCTGTATAGATATTGGTTTGTTAATAATAATTAAAAAAAATGAGCCAATCTTCAATTTTTTAATATATCATTTAAAGCCCATATATAACTACAACCTCTCCGCCCTTAAATGGAAAAACTGGTTTGTTGATGTGGAAGTTTCTTACCGCTGTAGACAAGTATCTGTTGCTTAGAGAACCATAGAAGTTGTTTGACCTCCCTATGGCTTTGTGGGGCATTGTGTGGCTAGATGGCTTTGTCACAGACACCGTTGACTCAGGTGATATGTAACGACCTTTCTGCAGCTCCTGTCTATACTTGTCATATAACAGGTTTGAAGCTCTCAGCGCTGGAGCTCCGGGGGGCTCCTCTGTGGTTGTTTTAGGGTTTGGAGAACTGATGGAGTTTGAGAGTTTGGCAGGTAGTGAGGAGATGTCGTATGGGCTATCAGTGGCCTGGGGCTTCAGCTGTGGGCTCTTGCGTATATAGGTGATTATTTTAGGACGAACACTTTTGGGCTTTGGGGGGCACTTGGGTGGAGAAGATGTTACAGTAGCACTTTGTTGGGGTACAGGGTTTTGGATATTTGTGTTGATGGTGGTTTTAACTGGAGGTCTAAGACCAAAGCCATAACCCTGAGAAGCACCATAACCCAACTGTGGGCCTCGAGTAGGCACTCGGCTTCTTCCAGGAGACACTGAAGGACGTCTCTGAGGAGACCCCATACTTTTGGGAGATGGGGGCGTTGAAGGCCTGGTAGGGCTGCTGTAAGCTCTGCGACTCAAATGACTTTTCCTGTCCAGGGGACTGGCAGCATTTTCAGCTGACCCCTGCCTTTTAAGGACGGAACCCACCTTGGTAGAGCTCTGGCTTGGTTGGAGCCCTGAGCCTGAGTTAAGAGACTCGGCATTACTATTAATCTGCACTGGATCTTTTAGGTCTGGCTGATGGCTGCTGCCTTTAGGACGTCTGTCTGAGGAGGGAGAATGCCGATCCTCTTGAGGACTTGCATCTTTATATGCAGGAGGTCCTGAGTTTTGCTTTGGCTCCATTCCGGGAGAGAGTGGACGTACAAGCTGCCTGCAAGAAGGTGGCACTCTTTCTAAATTTCTCTGGAATTTGAAAGACAGGACATTTTCCTGTCTGTTGTAGCCTTTGTCTGTACTCCAGCATTGCCTGTCTCTCACACCATCACCATTTTCAGTGCTCAATCTACCCTTATGTGTTGGATCCTGAGGCAGTACTGTAGAACTATGATTCTGATCCTTCTTTCTGAGCTGCTCTTTGTTTTGTGTGGAAAGGCTAAGAGATTTATTTGTGGCTGGCTGCTGGAAATGGTACTCCTCTGAGGTAGGCTTGCTGGGTAGGGAAGAAGGACACTGTGTATGTCCTGCACTATCAAGAGCACTAGCCAAGCTTCCACTGAGGTTGCTTACTGTTGAGAAGTTTGGGACAAAGACATTGTTCTCTGAGTTACTACGCGTGTCTCTCAGGCTCCTCCTTCCTCCAGACCGAGAGCCAGATGTCCTGAGGTCCAGTGGCTGAGTGCTTTGATCTGTATCCTCACTGTGGTTGGCATTTTGGTCTGTCTTGCCTAAGTCAGTGGCAGGGTCCAAACATTTGCGAGCAGACTGTGTCTGACAAAAGTCTTTCTTTGTATCCTCTTTGTTTGTATCATGATCTCTCACTTCTGGCTCTTTTGGAAAACCTTCCATTTCCTGACACTCTAATAATTCAAACTCTTCCAGCTCTGGATCCTCACTGCGGGCATGTGTGCCCCAAATGATAAACCTTTCCTGAGTGCTGCTGTGTGACAACAGGGGAGGTATTAAACTGCCTTGCTCAGTGTGGCTTTCCTCCATGGGGATTTGGTTAGCATTGGCATCTCCATCAGGATAGAATAAAGGCTGCTTGTTGTTGTTCTTTATTTCCTTGTGCATACTGTTGCTAGGGCTTCCTATTTTTTCTTCCCCACTCATGTTATACAAGTCCAATGATCTCTCTCAAAAGCTTCCCACTGCTAAGGGATCCATTAAAGGCTTCACTCCCCTCTGGTCTTTTATGCTCAGTCATGGAGTGAAAACTTAAAATCTGAACTCACATCTTTTCCATCGTTGTTGGAAGTCGGACTTTTGTTGGGGCTGATATACTGTTCTTTTCTCATCTGAGCATAATGCTTAATTTTATGACGTTTCCAGAATTAATGAGAAACATTACCAGCCATCATGCCTAAGCTTGCATAAAGCAAATGAGAGAGAGAGAGAGAGAGAGAGAGGTACAAAATCATCATTTATATCTGTTACACAGTTCATATTTGAACATTTACGCTACATGTATCAATAATAGAAAAAAAGCAAACTTTATCATTTAGAGATAACATTAAAGGTTCTTAATATTTGCATTGGGAAAAAATTAAATATATCATAAGAACATATTTTGTAGTCTGCTATGAAGAAAGCTTCTTTTTTCCCAAGTAATGGTCATGCTTCAAAAATTTTAAATTGCGCCTTATGTACAGTACAAGGATCATACAGTCCCCTCCAAAAGTATTGGAGCAGCAAGGTCAAACAATTAGTTTCTGTTGTGCACTAAAGACATTTGTGTGTGAGACGAGACCATCAAAGAGCAACACAGACATACAAACATTCACACTTACATCAGGGGGAATTTTGAGTAACCAATTAACCTAATGTGCATATCTTTGGACTGTGGGAGGAAACCAGAGCACTTGCTGATTTGCCGAATAGCTTAATCCTACTAGGGTCACTGGGAGGCTGGAGCCTATCTCAGCCAACACTGGGCAAAGGCGGGATACACCCTGAACAGCCCAGGGCAATTTGTAACAGCCAATTAGTGCATGTCTTTGGACTGTGTGAGGAAACCGGAGAACCTGAAGGAAACCCACTCAAGCACAGGGAGAACATGTAAACTCCACACAGAAACGCCCTCACCGAGCCCAAGACTCGAACCCAGGACTTTCTTGCTGTCTGGCAGACGTGCTAACCACTCAGGTACTGTGCAAAAGATTAACATGAGAAAGGAGATCAGAGCTTCATGTTTAATTCCTTGATATTT
>JBCNYH010000016.1:1935672-1959436 GCA_039654325.1 Tandanus tandanus
TATTTTTATTTATTTTTTTTGAATTTATTATTATTTTTTTTAAAGCAATGCAGTTTAAAAAACAACAACAACAACAACAAAAAAAAACAGGTGAAGCAGCATGATTGCACTCCAGATGCAATGACAGCATCTCTATTGTATTTATATGTATTTTAATACACCAACCACAGACACCATGGAATCCCTGAGTCACTAAAACTCTAAACCAGCTCCCAGAGAAGTACTAGAAATACACATACAGAAGAGCACAGTGATTTATCTATTTGCTTCCACATAAAAATAACTTTAATTCATTCATTCTTTCTTTCATTTGCTGAGCCACATAATCCTGCTAGGGTTGCGAGGATGGAGCATATCGCAACTGTCTCTGGGCAAAGGCAGGGTACACCCTAAACAGCTCGCCAGTCCATCACAGGGCCAACACACATACAACCATTCACTCACACTCACTCCACCTAGGGACAATTTGGAACCGCCAGTTAACCTAATGCACATGTCTTTGGACTGTAGGAGAAAACCAAAGTACCCGGAAGAAACCCATGCAGGCATGGGGAGAACATGCAAACTCCACACCGAACAACCTCGCCAAGCACAGGACTCGAACCCAGGACCTTGTTGCTGTGAGGTGGACATGCTAACCATGTCATCGTGCCGAACATACAGTAGAGTTACACTGGTTAATCTGTTAATTTATGCGCAATATTTGTTTCTTATGTGCAATATTGAAGGGGCTCTGAGTCCAAGAATTTCACTGCCGGTAGTGATGTTTCATTGTTACTTGTATATGACAAATAAACTTGAAATTTGAAACTTGAACTTGCATACAGTATAAGCTGTTCTGGCGGCACAGAGTCCGGTTTTAAAATTCCTAAGAATTTTTATGAACCAATCAAAATGAAGGATAGAGCGACAGGCATGGTAACAGTCTTATACAGTATTTCGGTTCAAGTAGGAATTTCGTGGAGGCTGTCACAATACACTCACTGGCCAGTTTAATAGGAACACCTATTCATTCATGCAACGTTCCAACCAGCCAAATATGTGGCAGCAACGCAGTGCACAAAATCATACAGATACAGATCAGATTCTTTTATTTAATTTAAACACCAAACATGAAAAAGGGGGGAAACTTTATTTATTCATTTTTGCTTTGTTATTCATTCATTCATTTTCTCAGCCGCTTAATTAGGGTTGCAGGGAGGCTGACGCCGATCTCAAGCAGGGTACACCCTGAACAGCTCGCCAGACCATTGCAGGGCCAACCATTCAATCTCAATCTCACACCCAGGGGCAATTTGGAACCGCCAGTCAGCCTACTGTGCATGTTTTTGAACTGTGGGAGGAAACCGGAGTACCCGGAGGAAACCAACGCAAGTACAGGGAGAACATGAACTTGATGATATTGACCTCCAATTTTCTCACACAATTATCTCTGGAATTTACACACAGTGGTACTATATGATGAATGTATGAATGAATGAATGAATGAATATAATAATCCATATTTTGCACTGCAGAGAATCACTGAAAAACTACAGCATTAATTAATGACTGATTGGTGGATTGATTGATTGGTGGATTGATTGATTGATTGAGTTTATTCATTGAAATCAATGTGATCATATATAAAATGTATGAAAACATAAAAAAATTGCTAAGATAACACAATAAAACATAATTTCATATTTCCATGTTAAGATGCATATTAATTGGAATTTGCCGGGTTAAGCATTGCACTAAATAATTTTATAAATATTTACATATTTAAATATAAAAAAAAATTTGTGTAACACTGAATGGATGGTAGTAGTTTATTTATAAATATACATCCATCACCAGAGTCAGTTGTTTAGTGCTGGAACAAACCAGTGAAATTCAAAATGCTGAGAGAGTACTGCAATATTGCTTAGCTTTTTTTTTATTTGATATGTGTTAATGCTGACCTGAGCAGAGTTCCGAGCTCAAGATAGCAAACCGCTATAATGAACAGCGGTGAATTTAAGGCATGACTGGGACTTCACTGAGGCATGGCCGTGTTGGACATGTGTTGGGTTAGGGGGAGGGTTCAGGAAGATACAGTAGGGTAAAAGCCAACAAAGAACTGATGAGGAAAAACCCCCAACAAGGAGCAGTTGATGATTAGCCTACTGTGCTTACATTAACCTCCATAGACTTTATTATAGCTACAAAAAGAAACAGAAATCTCCCCATGCTTCAGAAACCTACTCTTTATTTGTTTAACTAGATGTCATTGGAGCTCAAAAACATGCTGGGAGTCCCACTAAGGATATCTCTATTCTGGTCTGGCATGGTGACATCATACAGTAGATTTTATTTAACTGGCAGGTGGATTCCAGGGCGAGTAGGAGGAAAAGCCCTTCTAATCTCTTATAATCATTAACATAAGGCACTGTGCCTTCTTTGTCTTTATGACCTGTTCTCTAGCTCTCAGGCTTTCCTGTGCATTGCCTTCTTTTACTTGTCAGTTAGAAACCCTTGGGACAAGCTGCTATGATAAGAAATATTTCCATGGTGAGCAACGAAATGCAGAATTTATTTTTCACTCATGTTGTGTTTCTGCTCTGTGCCCTACGAGTATATGTTCAAAGTAATAGCTGAGACACGCTTTCATAATGTCCACTCAGGGGCCATACATGTTACCAGCACTTATAGCAACTAATAAACATCCAGCTAATGGAAAAAAGTAAAAGTGGTAAGGAACGTTTTACTGCATCTGCTCACACACACACACAGATAATGCTTGAGAAAGATTTTGAATTTCCTGCACATATCCACTCACACGTCTCCAGGTTTCATTCAGGTGATACAGTAGGGGTGCAACGGTCTGCAGCATTATGACACGACATGCAAAATATATCATCAAAATGTGCATCATTGAAAATGTGACTCATGTGTGATATTCATTATGTATCTAATGTAACTGCACTGTTTGAACACCAGAGGTCACTTTCTACACAACCCACAAAGTTAAAATATCTAGAAAGCACACTGGTCACACGGTTGCATTCTTTTGTTAAGAGCTTGTGACATTAGCTGCAAGCATCGGCACTTGTGAATAACTGCCAAATATTATAGGTCGTACAGTTACACAGCCATATAACTATTAAAAAGAGCTCTTCAGTAGCTTTCAAATGAGACCACTATGTGCTGCTGGTCTTCAGAGATTGTAGACGTTACGCCTTTGAGCTGACTGGAGGTCTATATTCAGTTAAAATCACACCCAGTTCTGGTCTAGAGCTCATTATGTTTCAATCAATCATTTCCTCAAGGTCAGAGATGTACTTTATTCAGTCAATTTTAAGGGGATTCATTCATTCCTTATCCATACTGCTTATCCCGTTTAGGGTTGTGGGAAAGCTGAAGACAATCTCAGCTTACTCTGGGCACCCTGAACAGCTCGCTAGTCCATTGCAGGGCCAAGATTTAAAAAGATATAGGTTAAGTCTGTTGGGCTTTTACACCCGAGCCTAGTGGCTCATCAGTGCCGGTGCTTATCCCCGGTTTCTGTAGCGTGAAGCAACTTGGAGTTTAACTCCTCCTGGATGTGACGCTAGAACATCGCAGTTTACCTTCCCAGTATTTTTACTGGTACCCATTTATACTGCTGGGTGGACAGAGGCACACTTGTGGTTAAGACCTTGCCAAGGGGTCTTAGCACGGTTGGGGTCCAACAGAGATTCGAACACATGACCTCCTGATCATGAGCCCAGCACCCTAACCACTACGCCACCGGCCCCACGGTAAAAAGATATACCTATAGTATATTTTGTTTAGTTTTGCATTGTATATGACTCAGATCAGCTTTTTAATCATAATCTGTCTGCATTAAGATTTTCTGCCGAAAACCTTTTCTGATAAAGAAGCTCTACATGGTTAAAAAATATTACTTTTCTTTGTCACTTAGATACCATCAAAGGTAGATCCACCTGGGAACAATAACACAGTGTAAGTTTAAAAACAACTGAATTTCAATCACCACTTATAAAGGCAGCATGTTTGCTGAGCGAGTAGGGTATGGGTTTGAATCTCACAGTCAAGGCCTTTCAGGCGTGCACATTAGGTCAACTAGCTACTCTAAATTGCCCATCGGCATGAAAGTGAGTGAGAATGCTTGTTTGAGTCTGTGTTAGCCCAGCAGCAGACCAGCTAGTTGTTCAGGATGTACCCCACCTCTCACCTGCAGTAAGCTGGGATTGGCTCCAGCTTCTTTTGCAATTCTGATGGATAAGCGGAATAGATAATGGATATATCATTGAGCTCTAAAACAATTTGGTACACAATATGCACCTACTATGTACACCAAGAAAAAGTAGCTATAATTTGGTATCTATATTCCTGAGAGTGTAATGTTCAACCAAGTAAACATGAAATGTTCTAAATTTAACCTAGCTTTCTAAGAATGTAGTAATGAAAGATAATTATATTAGTGCTGCCCTGCGATGGCCTGGCGAGCTGTCCAGGGTGTACTCCGCCCTAGCCCAGAGTCAGCTGACATGGGCGCCAGCCTCCCAGCAACCCTAATGAGATTAAGCGGTTCAGAAAATGAATGAATGAATGAATATATTAGTGCTATGGGGCCAGAGGTCTAGTGGTTAGGGTGCTGGGCTAATGATCAAGAGGTTGTGGGTTGGAGTCCCTGTTAGACCCCCACCGTGTTAAGACCCCTGGGCAAGGTCTTAACTACAAATGTGCCTCTGTCCACCCAGCATTATAAATGGATACCAGTTAAAAAAAAAAACAAAAAAAAAAAAAAAAAATCCTGGGAAGGTATCCTGTGTTAGACCTGTGTCCCATTCAGGAGGAGTTAAACTAGTCCTAGTCGCTTCACGCTAAGGAAACCGAGGCCTGATGAACAAGTAGGCTCAGGTGTAAAAAGCCCAAGAGACTTACCTTACCTAAATGTGCAACAACATTCAGTGACATCACAATCTTGCAAATGAAGGAGACAAGATATTTACTGTAGGGTATATTGTTTCAAATGTAATACTGCAAATTAAAATTATTCAAAATTATTTTTAAGGTTCATCTGAAAATCACTTTTTTTGGTTCTGAACTCAAAGGTAATACAGCAGCCTATACATTTCATTGTTATTCTGATCCCCTACTATGGAAAAAATGTAGCCACAAGGTCCACAAACAGAACCCAAATGGCACATTTACGCATAAATGCACTTCTGTTTGTATGCTGCTTGGAACTTTTACAGAACACAAACAGCTCAGATCCCCGACATTTTTGCATTTGTTTCTGTTTGATGAATTTTCCTTGGTTAAAAAGAAAAAGTTAATGCAGCAGGAGAAGTGCGATTCAGTGCGTAATCAGCTCTCTTTGTCTCCGCGGCTGCCTGGACGCCCCCTTTCACCGCCCACCAGTCTAACGAGGTGCCTTTGGTGAAACAAAGAATTGCAGCACACATGATGTACACACACACACACACACACACACACACACACACACTGCTCTCTCTACACATCAACACATCCATGCGCAGTACAGAAGGACCATGTGGATCCATTGCACTGGACGATCTTAGCCTAGCACTAACCTATATAGATATATACCATTTATTCTCACAGCAGTGATTGTTTATTTATCCAGCTGCAGTGTTCAGTAAATAAAAACTTACCTTAAAACTGTAAAAAATAAACAAAAAAACCCTCTTGCCTTGCCGAGGTGAGAGCTGGGTAAAATGCCGCGCTGTGATGCTCTGAGCTGAGCATCCTTTCCTCCTCCTGCCCACCTTTCTCTCTCTCTCTCCTCCTTGATGCTGTCTCAGGTCCTCTTCACTGAACTGTGCTTAAACCGCGCCCTCTATCGGTGAAAGTCCCAAACAGCGCACAGCCTGCAAGAGCGGCGTGCATGCTATAAGCAGTCTGCCGTCTCGTCTCTGTCCGTCTTGTCGTCTGTTATGAGCCCAGGAAAGTGCGTATTGTACTTAGGCACGGACAATAAACCTGTCTGAAGTACCTGCGTCTATCTGATCAAACTATGAAGACTGAAATGTGCAAGGCTTTCAACTAATCAGATAAATTACTATTAACTACACCTGCACCATTATAGCCCCAACCTCAAGAAGGTCTTCCCCAAATTGTTGCCACATAACTGGAAGCAGACATTTGTAGCCTATGTTAGGCATCTGTATGGTACACAATTACAACTGCATTTCACGGAAATTAAGAGGAGGGTGACATGGTGGCTAGCTCGTCCCCCTCAAAGCAAGAAGGCCCTGGGTTCAAGTCCTGGGCTCAGCAAGGGCGTTTCTGTGTGGAGATTCCTCTGAGTACTCCGGTTTTCGCCCACAGATCATTAGCTGTTGCTATGCTTTGGCTGTGAATGGTTTTGTTGCTCTGCAACGCTCGGGTGAGCTGTTCAGGGTGTACCCCCGCCATCGCCCAGTGTCAGCTGAAAAAGGCTCCAGCCTTCCCGAACATAAGAAATAAGAGGTCCAAACATGTTTCAGCAGGAAAATTGTGAAGGCCAGACTTCCATTGACCCTGTTCTTTAGTAAAACAGGGTACCCCCTTCATACGTTCGTGTCTGAAAGATTGAAAGCATCTGACTCTAAGCACATTTAAAATTTTATTTTTCCATTGTAGAGGGTTCACATACTTTTGCCACACACAAATGACTAATATTTGTCATATAAGATCACTTTCCTCAATAATTAAATGATCAAGTATAATATTCATTCATTTGCGAGCAGCCCTGCATTCACAGCATAACACTCACAAACAGCAACATTATTTTACAGAATCTTCTGTATATTTCAAGGTGATGTGTAATTATAGTGGGCTGAGGCAGACAGTATAGTGTTTGACACTTACCACACCCATACTAGGGAATATATCATCTGTTACTAGGATTTAAACTTGCATGAAAGGGTATAAAGTCTTCAAATGCTTCATCTGGAACGGATTTTAAACTATCATGTAGCCCAATATTACTCAAATGCAAAGTCATAACAAAGAAATCCCACCAAGTTAAAACAATACTGAATTTATCGAAATTAAGCAAATCTTGTGTATAATTTACACTACATCTGCACTTAATTACAC
Source organism: Tandanus tandanus (assembly GCA_039654325.1). NCBI lineage: Eukaryota > Metazoa > Chordata > Actinopteri > Siluriformes > Plotosidae > Tandanus > Tandanus tandanus. Next base: position 1,942,747 of record JBCNYH010000016.1, read on the forward strand.
AAATCTTCCCTACAGTGATGGTATATTCCCACATAATTATATGATCCTGAAGATACAGCATGGGTTTATTCTTGCAATATCAGGTTTTAAAAAAAAAAAGAAAAGAAAAGAAAAGAAAAGAAAAAAAAAAAAAAAAAAAAGGCAAACAAGCACATCTCAACTATTCCAGGATTTTACAGTACACAAACAAAGCAGCAGAAATGGTCCAAAAAACATAAAATACCATTCTAAAATGCCAAAGGAAAGAACAGTAAGGTGTAAACATTACATTATTGAAACCAAGAAACACATACACACTAAATGGGCTGTAGGATCTAAACTATAGTTGTTCTCTCGATGGGAAAAATAATTCCATAAATCTGAATTCCGCTTATAACTCAGGTGGTTGAATTTTGCATCGAACAGAACTTGTGCAAATTTCTACAGCGTCAAATGCATCTATAAAAGAACACCAAGTACGAGGTGTCATTCCTTAATAAACATTGTTGGAAAAATGCAGGTAATTTGATATATTTTGTCTCGTTTTTAATTGTCGATCCTAGATTAATTAATACAATTTATCCAAAATACTTTACTTAAACTTTTTTATCTATGAAATCTACATAGAGCACTTAATTAGTCTGCATCAGGAAACAGGGGTTTACCAGAGGGGTAAAATTATGCCAATGTCCGCTATACACTCATTAACATGTCTAATCTAAAACCTTTCTTTTACCCAAACCTGAAATGGTTTAATCCTACAAACACTAAGTAGAGAATGTGAAGTTATGTCAGATCATGTTGCATGGTGGCAAGGGGGGTGCCATCTTCTGAGTGATTACCTGCAAATGATTTGTTTAGCTAGGAATAGGTTATAATAGTCAAAAAAAAAAAAAAAAAAAAAAAAAGAAAGAAAATGAAAAATTGAGAAAACAATCTTAAAGTCAAATACCCTGACAGTTAAAAGTTTGAATTTAAAAGTTACAAAAGTTCATGAACATTTTTGCAAAGGTCAAATGGATGATCTCCCACTCAATCTCATATTTACAGCATTTGGCAGACGCCCTTATCCAGAGTGACTTACATTAATCATTTTCATACAACTGAGCAGTTGAGGGTTATGGGCTCAAGAGTGACAGCTTGGTGGTACTGGGGATTGAACCCTAACCTTCAGATCAGTAACCCAGAGCCTCACTCATTTGCCTAGGGTGGCAAGGGGACTGGTGCCTATCTCAGCTGAAACTGGGCAAAGGTGGGGTACACCCTTTAGCAGCTCACCAGACCATCGTAGGGCAACACACGCTCTCTTGAAAGACACAATCTTTCACACGAACACCTGGGGGCAATCTGGAACAGCCAATTAGCCTAATGTGCATGTCGTTGGATTGTGGGAGGAAACTGGAGTACCTGGTTCGAAACCAACCAAAGCACGGGAGAACATGCAAACTCCACACAGAAACACCCAAGCCTGGGAATCCAACCCAGGACCTTCTTGCTGTGAGGCAGACATGCTGACCACTACGTCACAGTGCCGCCCTGTATGGACAATCTGCTAATGCTAATTCTTAAGCCCGCAGCCTGCAAGAGCACTGTCATACTAGCAAAGGCAAAGTGGCTTTCCAATGTTTGGCCCAATTACTAAACCAAACAAAATGCTAAACTCTCAAAAAGATTCAGCTGTGTGATTAATGTTTATTACCCCCACCCCCCTCCCCACGCATTAGAAGGGTGTCATGTCATTTTCTGCACCACTTTATCCTTTACTAGGGTCACCGGGAGCCTACAGCCCATCCCAACCAGCTCTATGTGAAGGTGGGGTGCACCCTGAACAGTTTGGCAAACCGTCACTGGGCCAACACACGTACACAACCAATGACACTTACATTCATACCTAAGAGCAATTTGGAACAGCCAATTAGCCTAATCGGACAGTCTTTGGACTGCGGGAGGGAACTGGAGCACCCGGAGGAAACCCGCGCAAGCACAAGGAGAACATGCAAACTCCACACACAAACACCTGAAACCAAGAACCTTCTTGCTGTGAGGCAGAAGTGCTCACCACTACTCCACCTTGTCACCCCTGTTAGAAGGGTGAGAATTTTATTCTGTTGTTCAGAATAGAATTATTGACTCAAATTTTCTCCCTGAATAGCAGTGTGACCTTTTATGGCAGCTCGCAAAGCAGCAGCACTGACCTACCATTGCAAGGTTGTTCAGAATCAGGGCCGGGAAAAAAAAAAAAAGCTGAAACGTTCATAGGCCATGATGTAATAGTCGAATTTGACCAAATGTGGTTTCTTTTTCAACATAGCCTCCCCTGAGAACTACATGCTTCTCCCGTCAATGTTGCAGCACCTGGATCCCCTTGGTATAGAAGTTCTCATTCTGATGGTGAGACGGATTACTATGAACTTTTCTGCCCGCCCTCATAACTCGCCAACTTCCGCTTCATCTGGCACAATAAACATGTCAGTTACCCAAAATCCAACACAGCATAACTTTCATTAACTTCACATTACCTACAGTATGTTTTTCTAGATAATAGCCTTATAGACACCATATTTAAATTAGCAACTGAAAAAAATATGCTACATGAGGCAAATAAATGTAGAGAGAGGAAACAGTTACCAGTACTGGAAATCTACACCTCTCGATATAAATCAAAGAGCTTCGATCTTCCATTTGTGTTTGCTACCAGTCCACCAGATGGCAGTAAGAGTAAAAGGTAGCGAGGGTTTTCTATAAATACCAGTTGTACTAAAACTGGATCAGAACGTCCCAGACTAGTAGGTAACGTTTCAGAAACTGAGTGTGGGCTTTAACAGAATATAAAAAAAGAAACGCTAAGCAATGTGTGGAACAGATTTCGTTATTAAACAAACTAAATTGTTAAATAGAGGTCCAAGGAGGGCAAAGTGTTTGACTCTGTTGCAACACTTGTGCAACACGGTCATTCTAATTCAGTTGGAGCACATGTAATATTATACGCGTCTTCAGATGAGGAAGGCAGCCATCACAGAACACCGAAATCAGAGTCAAACTAGACACTCGGTATATAATTTAACCTAACAACAATTTCTAGGTTGCCTTCAGAAATTTTTTTTTTGAACTCCTATTTCTTTTTTGGGTGCTAATTAGAATCCCAAAGGGCGTTCAGCCTCTTATGAGGAAGGAAGTTAATTAAATCAAGCACAGTGCTGCATCTCTTCATGCTCAGTCTGATCATAGTTCGTGCTCTTCTGCGGCCCCCCGAGTGTTGCAGTTCAGAGCGAAGGTCAACCAGGCAGTACAGAAGCTCATCTGATTCTCGGTATTAGAGCTCACCGTCTTCATCATCTCCATCCTCCTGTCTGGTGTAGAGAAACGCCTCTTTCTCAAGAGACATGACATCATGGTGAGGACTGGTGGATTTACACACATCAGGGTCTTCGTCTGGAATGGGATGAGTCACAGAACCTTCCAAACTGTGCCATATTCCATAGACAAAGTAAATAGTCAAGCCTAGGAAGTAAGGGGTGAAAAAGATGGAAAGGTGCATTGCTGAGCATATGGCAGCCACAACCAACAAACCAACCAACCCAATTTTTAAACCCTTTGAAGCTTCGCACAATGTTGTAGTTACATATAATTCAATTAAAATACTATACAACTGTAAATAAAATTACGTAAATGACGTTCAGTGTATAATCATCACACATACCGATGAACATCCACAGAGCAAAGCGTGTCCAGGTCCCCCTGTCCAGCTGCATCATCAGATACACATTAACAAACATGCTCACCACAGGGATGAAGGGTAATAGAGGCACCTGCAATCCAAAACTTCAAATCATTAACCTAATCACTGCAGAAGTGAGATTACCTAACATCAATATTATTAGATTTGTCCTATAATCTGCACATTGTGTCAGCACCGCCTTACTAAACGCCAAAATCTCTTATTAAAAAAAACAAAAAAACTTTTTATCTCACATTCTGTAAATTAAAGATCCAGTTCAGCAGGACTGTTTATCCTATGTAACTCACTCATATAAATCTCAATGTCCACAAATTTTATATATACCTGTGGCATTTGGGGTGGCACGGTGGCTTAGTAATCAGCACTGTCACCTCACAGCAAGAAGGTTCTGGATTTGGATCGGTTAGCTGACTGGGGCATCTCTGTGTGGAGTGTTTGCGTATTCTCCCTGTGCTTGTGTGGATTTCTACTCCCAGACCAAATGACATGCACATTAGGTCAACTGGCTGCTATAAGCTGCCCCAGGTGTAAATGTGAATAGTTGTTTCAGGGTATACCCCAACTCTTGTCCGAGGTCAGATTTATACCCATGACATGACACTTAAGAAAAAAGACAAGTGGAAACCCACTCCTTCATTTGCTGAATGGAGCCTCTCTCATCTGACACTGGGCTAAGGCGGGGTACATCATAAATACCTCGACCATCACAGGGCAACACACAAAACCATTCACACTCACACCTAGGGGCAATTCGCAACAGCCAAATAGCCCAATGCGCATTAGAGTGAGGGAAGAAAACAGACTACCCAGAAGAAACATACGCAAGCTCGGGGAGAACATGCATACTTCACGAAGGGATGCCCGAGCCTTGAACCCAGGACCTTTTAGCTGTGCGGCAGACATGCTGTCCACTACACCACTGTGCCACCCCAAGTGGAAAATAAAAGTGTAAAAAACATCATATTACTGCAGGTGGTTTGTTACAGTTTAAATTTCCTTTGATTGCATAATTATTCACTGAAGGATAACAAGTAAATTAGTATATGATACACCTTATACATCACCTTAAAGGAAAGCTTGCTTTTATTCTCTGGCTGCCTCCAGATGATACAAGTGAGGAGTAAACACACCATGGCAATCACACAGAGGGATAGTACGCTCCAGCTGGCAGTACCCCCCTGCACAGCCACGATGCAGAAAACCAGTATCAGGAAACCTGCAGTTCACATATATACACACAACACTGAAAAGAAATTGTGACCTCAGGAACTTCGCTGTATTGTGTACACCTCAACACACATTTAAGTTTAGAACAGATCATCCTTAAGGAGTATACACACAGGAAGTGAAGTGCGACGAGCGAATCCCCCCGCAAGACAAGTGCATTGTTTAGCAAAGCACTCGTCAACAACTGTGGTTGCCTAGGTAACCCTCTCGCATGTTTCCTGCTTCCAAGTGAAACCATGAGCAGTATCTCTAGATAGTTTCCAACAGAAAGTGCAGATCTGTGAGCAGTATCTATCTAGCTCACTATTATTATATTATCATTAGCTTATATTAGTTTAGCTTATATCATAATAAATAGCTTATCATTATTCTTATCAGAACATAAACAGTCATAAATCACTAAATATTTAGACACGACAATAATGAGCTGTTCTTCAATCTTGATGTAAGTGGTATAGTTAAACTCGTGGTCATTGTTCTCTACGAAATGTTTTGGGGAACTCTGTGTTTGGTGGCATCTGTCAATCAATGGTATCTTTAAGCTCTGATTGGTAGTCACTTAAAAACGTGTTGCCTGAAGCTTCTGCTCAGTTTAACTCAGTTTACCGCCCACTTCCCATTGCTTGAGAAGATTTCGCCTCTCATCGCTCATTTCGCTGACGTTACATGGTCACTTGCTACATATACGCATGCGATAGCGTGGCTGGCATTGTTTTCACTTCTGTCAGTCTGTACTTTTGTATTATTTCTTTTGTGGCTACGCATATCTACATCTCAAGAACTACTTGACATATCACTAAATTTATTAGGGTAGCAACTTCAAACCAAAGGGTAAAACATTTTTTTTAAAATATTTTAAGTAATTAAAATTACTTTAAGTAAGTAATTAAAAGGTCAAGTCCAAGGTCAGCAAAATGGCTTTATTATGACTAGGTAGCCGCTGGTGTGATTCTCCTAATCTGTGGCCTCAAGTTACTCATCATTTCCTGTGTGTGCTCCCCTTTAACTAGACTAATGCAAATAAAAATGACACTGTGGTACTGAGAGGGGGTGGGGTAGGGGGCAACTAGGCAAAAATAAGGATTCCTTTGTCCATCAATTAAATCCTACCAAGCAGACTTGCGCAGACATTGACGGCTGAGCCAGAAAGTCCTGAAGGCTCTGAGCTGTTAGGGAAAAGCAGATTTTTGAAACTAAAAGTTTCCTCCATGCCGGGCAGAATGCTACTAATGGTACTAAAGGATTCTCTTATCTCCAGCTCCTCGAGTGTGCTTGCCATCTGGTAGTCCTGACTGGGTTGATCTGGTTGATACCTGAAACACAAAGCCTTTCAGCCGCAGGCTTTTTCCAGTGATCAATTTGCAGATAAGCAATTTCTCAGTGTTCTCATCAACAATAGGTTATTATTTATGGGTTGACATAGTAGTTCATCTATGGAGTTTCCAGAAAGTAAGTATAGAATATTATTAATATTAGACACCAAATACTGACTTATGACATGACCAACCACTATTTCTTAGTAGTTGTTGTAGGTTGTTGTGTAAAATGTATACTAGTGTTTGGGGTAGTATTTACTGATAACACAAAGCTCATAAAGGAAGTGACAGTACTAACCTGAGCACTAGCACACATGCAGCAACCAAGGTATAAGCCAGGAGCGTGCCAATAGACATAAGATCAACCAAATCCTTAAGGTCAAACAGGAACGCCATGACAGCTGTTCAGGAGCAGAAAGAATACACACACACACACACACACACATTATTCTGGATTGGGGGAAAAGAAAAAAAAAAGGAAAAAAAAAAAAAAAACAACCAGAAGGAAACCACTCCTGTTCTAGAAAGGTCTAAACGCTGTTTGTCATGGAAGCAATAATGCAGTAACTATGACTTCAACTGAGGAAACTTTCCACTCTGCTTCTGATAGACGGAGCACTTACCGGACAGCACCCCTGCAGCCATCGTGGCAATGATGGGAGTCTTCCTCTTGCTTACACGTGCCAGAAAAGAGAAGAGGAGTCCATCTCGGGACATGGCATAGATAATACGAGGGAGAGGAAACATGGAACCCAGGAGACTGGGCATGGGGGAAAAGGGTGAGGGGAGATGATGGGAGGTGTATTTTATAACAAAAACACAGAGAGGAAAAAATAAGCTACTGTGGCAGTCATGCAATGGGAGCAGCAAAGGGAGTTTTTGTTTTTGGGTTGATTCCCGTCATGTATTTGAAGAGCAGCCTATCATCTGCCATTGCCCCCAAGACCCAGGAGTTAGGAACATGGTACTAATAAGGCTAGCATGTGAGATTAGGGAGGAGAAGAGGCCAAGCCATGCATGTGAAAGAGTAACAAATTTTATTAACTGTTCTACAGCAAAGTGAATTCATGTTCAGTGCTGAAACCCAAACAGCAGAGCACAAAACATTAAAATAAGCAGTGAAGAAACTGATTCAGTTCAGAAGACTGAAAAATAATACTTCTCATAGCAAATAAAACTGTGATTAAAAAAAAAGAGAGAAAAGAAATACATTCAAAACAAACAAGATGCATGGTTTTCTTTTTCTCAAATTAATTTTTACAGGCAATTATAAAACTTTAAATTATTTAATCAGGACTTCTTAAAATACACTTGTGAACAATTTATACTATCATGCAAGAAATGCATTATAATGGTCATACATAAACTGACATGGTTTTAAACATGAATTACTGCATAAAACATTTTAGATAAGAAGAATCTATAAGTATCATCTTTAGCTTATATAAAGAACACGTGGATAATCACTGTTATGTATAATTTTAGCAAGGGCGTCATCTATACCCCTCAGACAAATATACACATGCCACACATGCACAAACATGACAGAGCTATATCACTTCCTTCCACTTCCTGTTTCCAGAACATTCATATGAAATTACATTTTATAACCCCAAATCAGAAAATGTTGGGATGGTAAGGAAAAATGTGAAAATGCAATTAGAAAAAAGGATTTCTAAATTTTGTATTTTCATCCTGGTATGAGCTCAAAGTATTTCATGTTTTGTCTGCTAAACTTTACTTAATTTGTTGATATACATTCCTGGGTTTCAGGCCTGCAACACATTCCAAATAAAGTGGAAAAGGGCAAATTAGGGCGAGTAATCATGTAATATATTTAAATAAAATGTTAAACAGGTGATGTCAAGGGGCCTCGTCTGTGAAGAGCAAAGATGATACGTGAAGAAAATTTAATATTCAAAAGCAATGTTCCTAAAAGAAAGATAGGAAAGGATTTTGGATGTTTCTCCGTTTGTAGTGCATAATTTGAATCAACGATTCATGTAATCTGGAAAGGGAACAAACCTAAGCTGGTCAAATGTGACTATGATCCCTCAAATGACAATGCATCAAGAACCATCATTCATCTATAGCTGATATCCATAAGCACAAGGGCTCAGAATTATTTTTGGCAAACGTTTGACACTACAGAGACAGATTTATCTGTGAAATCTCTCATCCAACTTGTTAATACATTTATCTTTTATTTTAGATTACAGTACACAGATTGTGGGCGGCACAGTGGCCTAGTGGGTAGCACATCCGCCTTGCAGCAAGACGGTCCTGGGTTCAAGTCCCAGGCTTAGGCATTTTTGTGTGGAGTTTGTATGTTTTCCCTGTGCTTGCATGGGTTTCCTCTGGGTACTCCAGTTTACTTCCACAATCCAAAGACATGCACATTAGGCAACTGGCTGTTCCATGTTGCCTTTAGGTGTGGACGGGAGTGTGAATGGTTGTGGGTGTGTTGGCCCTGCAATGGTCTGGAGAGCTGTTCAGGGTGTACCCTACCTTTACCCAGTGCGGGTTAAGGTAGGCTCAGCCTCCCTAGTAGTAGGATTAAGTGGACTCCTCAAGTGAGTGAGTGAGTGAGTGAGTATATAAATTTTTATAGCAACTAGCTATAAAACTAGCAACTAGCCGCAAACACTAGAAGCAAAATAGTTGTTTAGTTTTCAAAAGAGGCTGTTTTATGGGTCAGTCTGAGGGTGGAGCCAGAATCAAATGCACAAAATCTTGGATTTCCTCTTGCCACAGTTAGAGTGACTATACAATTCACCAGCAAAGGCAAGGAAATCAACAGCATCCCACTCAGGTCGAGCTGGGCCCTCTGACAGGTGTCTTCGGTTGTCGAGCAGACTGTCAAAAATACTAAATAATCCCTGTTGTAAGGTAACTGATGCGGCAGAGAAAATCCAAGGAGTTTGGGTACTGCTGTGAGGGCTCACTATCAACTTGGCTACTATGTATTTGTATATCTATGCATAAATCCTTTAAAAATGATGGCGTCTATATACAAATGCCAATTAAAACTTTAGTGAAAAAGAAAGCTTTACGTTAACCATATCCACTAGCACTGGTGACTTCTGTGAGCTTTGCAGCATCTGGGATGGTTTTCAACATACCTTCCCAACTGATTTGGGGTTGTAGAAGACTAATAACGAGTTTCATCAAAATCAATATTCAATTAGAGATTCTGTGTGTTGCCAGATTTAATATTATGTATCAGTTCCTATTTCTGGAACAGGACAAGGAAGTGGTACTGAACTAAATTCAACAATATCCATTTCCATAAACACAAGCTTAGCTTCCTGGTTACCTGGTGGAGAGGGCACACAGAGAACCTACAGCCACTGCGTAGGTGGCTCCTTCCCAGCCTACATATTTAAAGGCAACAGGAATTGGGCTTTTCCTGTCCATCATGTAGTACGGCATCATCATAGTGAGAGCAGCTGACACACCAAAGTAGGCAACAAAACAGATGAGGAGAGAGGAGACGATGCCGATGGGGATGGCCCTCTGAGGATTCTTCACCTCTTCACCTAGGACATTGCGCCATCCGGCATGGAACAGTACAATAAATTCAGAGTCATTTCTTATGACCAACTCACTGACTAAAGGCAGGCCTGGAAAACTGTAACTGGTTCAGCCATAAAGAATGTACCCATTGCAAATATAGACCAAAATGTTCCCAGGTCAAATTCAGAGAAAAACTGGCACACACACACACACACACACACACACACACACACACACACACACACACACACACAATAACGTTTCCAAAGCAATTACAGCTGATGCAATGGGTCTGTGAATAAATCTTCATGATAATGTTATAGTAAACAGAAAAAAGTAATTTACCATACTTCATAAATAATTAACAGGTAAGTAATTAAATTTCTTCTTCCTGGGCAGACAATATCTAAAATTTCTGCTCACATTTTTGCCCTTTCAGTTTTCCATACAAGTTATTTATTGTCGACAATGGCATCTGAGACATAAAGTCTGAGGGAGATTAAGCCAGATTTGACAGTAAGTTCTGTTTATGCGATCTCTGACAGTGGGTTCTGCTGATGGTTCGCTGCCAGACTAAACTCACAGTATTTAAGATGAGATATGGAACAGGGCTGTTGCTGCCAAAAGCAAAATAGGAGAATAGGATTTAGCATAGCAATAGCATAGAAATGGCCAAATGCCTTTGAGTGGAGGGGGGTTGGGGGATGGGTGTTTGGACCAGAATCCCAAAATCTGCTGTGTGCTCTGGGGAGGAAGACATGCCAAGACAGGCAAACATGAACCTAACTCCACCAATCACAGCTGAAAACACAAGAGTGTGAACATGTCAGAATGTAAAATGTAGGATCAGGGGTCAGTAACGGCTGAAGAAAATGATGCAAGCTCAAAGCTTAGGAGAAATGGAATTGCTACAGAACGATTCAGTGTGGAGATAACCAGCCATAATTCGAAAACAACTGAGCAACATGCTAATGTGTCATAGATTTGAACTTAGGCAAGTGCTACTTAACCTGTTTTTTGAATAATAAAAGAAGAAGAAGAAGAACAACCACATTAGATGATTCAAACTTTCCACTCCCTCCTGCTAGCTCCTATACATTTACTCACCTGTTGTAGCAATACAGTCAAACCCAACGAAGGCATAGAAGCAGGTAGCAGCTCCAGAGAGGACTCCGCCGAAGCCAAATGGCATAAATCCACCCACTCCCAAGCGCTCACTGAATTCTTTGGCCTCTGTTGTACTTTAGGGACGACATGTGAGAACAAAGAGAACATTGTTTCACATAATGTGTTACCAGTAGTTTTGCGATATAATATGCGACCCATTCATTTTCATTCTTTAAAATCATGGCACTGTTGTATCCGACATTCTGATTGGTCAGATGGTTGCTTCATTTTCTCCATCAGTGGCTCTGATATTAATGCCAACTGCAAGAAATATCACGTCCGCTTCACAACAAGAAGGCCCTGGGTTTGGGTCCTGGGCCCTTGCATTTATATGAGGAGTTTGCATGTTCTCCCTGTGCTCCAGGTACTCTGGTTCCCTCCCACAATTGGCTGTTCTAAATTGCCCCTAGGTGTGAATGTGATGACCCTGCGATGGTCTGGCAAGCTTCTCAGGGTGTACCCTGCCTTCGACCAGTGTTGGCTGAGATTGACTCCAGCCTTCCCACAACTGTAACAGTAATAAGCAGATTGGCCTTTTAGTGTTATTACTTCTTTACTATTACTGTTGAGTGAGTGCTTGCTCTACTATGTTTTCAGTGCAGGACAAGCTGATTGTTTAATTAAAAAATGATGGGAAAAACAGAGAACCTGGGAACTTCTTATACCCACTAAAACAGAACTGGTGATGCTTAACACACAATGTGTTATTTAACACATATAGAAAAAAATAACTATTGACTAGCTGCTGTACAGAATGTATTGGAGAAGTGATAATGGCCCTCTGCATCACACCACGATAACAATTATTTGCCCATAATAGCACACCCTGTTAGGTACAATTCCTTATATGAAAATCAAACAACTAACGGTTACTGTAACAGTTTACAGTGGTACTCATGTGACAGGAAAGAAAAACAAAAAACATTTCAGTATACCATTACAGAAGCAGTGTGCTCTAAACCTAGCACTAAATGTCTACTATCAGTACGCAGTGAGCTTGAGAGATGATGATGAACTTGCTTTACTGGAAAGATCAACGGATTGGAGATCGGCGTGTGCATGCTGCTCACTTGAAGCCTGAGGAGTTGACGGCACGGACAACATCGTCAGGATTCAGTTGCCAGTTCTTGAGTGTGCCTTTAACCAGGCCTGATATCACCATGAACACCAACACCAGGATATTGATGCATGTGAAAACCTTAGTAACCATGGCTGACTCCTTCACGCCAAAGGCCAGCAAGCCTGTGGAAAAAACAAACAAACAAAAACAGAAATATTCATTATATACACATTATAATCATATTATCTCATCATTCATTTGTCGAACCGCTTAATGCTAATATTAGGGTTGTGGGAAGGCTGGAGCCTATCTCAGCCGACACTGGGCAAGGGCAGAGTACACCCAGAACAGCTCGCCAAACCACTGCTGGACACTACTGCAACACACACACACACACACACACACACACACACACACACACCCCCCAAAACCTGAGGGCAATATAGAACAGCCAATTAACCTAATGTGCATGTCTTTGGATTGTGGGAGGAAACCCAAGCAAGCATGAGGAGAATGTGCAAACTCCACACAGAAACGCCCGAACCCAGGTATCAAACATTCTTACTGTGAGGCAGATGTGCGAACCACTACACCACGATGCCGACCATTATAGTAATCTGATTACTTATATTACAAAAATACCCTCCTCTTAATAACTGCAAAAATTCCATGAATTACTTTTAAAGTCAACTCACACAGTATGTGTTTTTGTGTTGTATTACTGGTCTTATTAAAGATCATTATACCTGTGAGACACAGAATGATGGCCACTGCAAACAAATCTGGGTACTCAGCCAACACACCCGGGAAATTCATGCTCATGTACTGACGACAGAACAGTTCAATTTGTTTGCCAATCAGCTCATCAAAAGTGGCACTCCACGCACGCGCTACACTGGAGGTACCTGTCCAAGAAACAAAAAGAGAGAGTGAGAGAGAGCGAGAAGAGCGAAGGTGTATCCAATATTGGTTTGAAATGGAAATTAAAAAAACTGCAAATCTGTATAAACCTCTGTAATGATTGCCTTACCTATGATATAAGATAGGATTAGATTCCAGCCAGTGATGAAAGCCCAAAGCTCCCCCACGGTCACATAGCTGTACAGATAAGCTGAGCCAGTCTTGGGTACTCGTGCACCAAACTCAGCATAGCACAGGCCAGCAAGCACTGATGCCAAGGCAGCGATAAGGAAGGACAGCACTATGGCAGGTCCTGCATTCTCCCGTGCCACTGCACCAGCGAGGACATACACCCCGGCCCCCAGAGTGCTGCCCACTCCCAGAGCCACCAGGTCAAATGTGTTAAGGCATCGTGAGAGATGAGTGTCTTCCAAGTTGCAATCCACCACTTTCACCCTCAGCAGCTGCTTGCCAAAACTCAGAAGCTTCTGCATCACCATGGTCTTTGATCTGGTCTGTTTCCACACACAGCCTACCTATGGGAATGACAGAAATCGGTTGCCAAATGAATGACTAAACAGTGTGTTAGTGTACTTCAGAGTTAAAGCATTTTCAGCAAACAAACAACTGGGCCATTCTATCCATTTCATACTTGATTTTCCACGTTGAGCTGTTTGATTGACCTACATCCTTGGCATGTAAATCCATCATTTATTGAACAAAAAAAAAGGGGGGGGGGGGGGGTTGCTCTAGAGAATGAGCTGGCAGCAGGAACAATTTTTGGATTCCAAGTCACACATTATGTTCCAAAAAACTCAGGAAAGAATGTGATTCATGTTCACTTACAAAACTACAAATGCAGAGAGAAAAGAGAGAAAGTGCAGACCTCCATGAAGGTAGTGCAACCTCATTTTTACATGGCTTACAGTGGTACACAATATAGAGTCACACATATATAGAGTCACGGTGCCCCTTGTGGCCTGTTCTGCAATTATTTTTAAGCTCTGTATTTTTTTCTCCCGACACATTCTGGGTGATTTCCTCCTCCTTGCCCTAATGGTAAAAAATCACAGCCAAAATTTATCTGAATCACAGCCAAAATTTATTAAGGTCTTTGTTGGCCCAAGACATTTGGTTAAAAATTTTTCCATTAGTTTCAAGTTATCGTGGTCACAGAAGCACACACACAAACACAGAACCAATCTCAAACCTGCACCAAGCGAGGAGCATTGAAAAATAAATAAATAAAATAAAAAAAGATGAACAAACTCAACTCAAAATAACCAAATATAGTTAGCCTTCAAAGCAATTCTAATACAGCAACAAGTCCATGTATTTAAGAAAAGGATTACAGCAGAGCCAAATGATGCAACACCAAACTCCGACTATGTAACATGCTGTCTACAAGTGACAGTCTGAGAGTTTGTATGCTCATTGCCAGAAACGTCGGGATAAAAAGAGAAAAATCCATTAAGTATGTTAACTACTACTACTACACAGGCTAAACTATATTACTCTTTTCTTTTAACTATTTACAGCTTTTTTCCATTTATTGAATAAAATTAAGGGCATAAAAGAAAAAATTTCAAGCATCTACTTGATTAATACATGAAAGTGAGAAAAGGATAAAATTACACCATAAAACAATGGTTTCCTCCAGAATTACGCTTTTATTTCTACATTTAAAATATTATTTATATCCGAACGATTCTTAATTAACAAGATTCGGTGATTAGTAATTCTGGAGTTATAGTAAAGCGTTAAACATGGTGATGCATTTTCTTAAATAAACATCAGAGTTTCTCCTCCGTTTCAATAAGACGCCTGAAGCAAAGCACAATGCTCAAGCAGAAGCAGAACAGCTGTTCAGAACTAAATTAATTAATTAATAACACTGATGATTGATTGCTGACAGGACAAATCCCTGAAACCAACCAATTTTTTATACACATACCCGGGAAGCCAAGCAAACTCAGTAACCTCTCTACCATAGCAAAGGATTAAGGAATAGAAGGGTTTTACCTACTGTTAGCGAGTACAAGATCTATGTTTGAACTCCTGTCTACCGACAACCTGAATATACTTCACCACTGCCCTACAAATAGAACACGGACACATCACATGTTCAAGTTATTCTAGGCAGACTCTGTGTATATGTGTGTTCAGTGAGGCACATTCAAGCTTTCACCTTCCCAAAGCATTCGAAGAAACACAGAGTCACAGAAGTCTCTGAGGCCATGTTTATCTAGACAGCATAAAAGAACAAATAAAAATGGTTGTTGCACTTGAACAGGTTGCAGAAATCGAACAGGAAGAAAGGCTCCAAAAGTCTAAAACAATATTGAAAGACTAATCAATTTCTAATATTCAACATTCTGCTCCATTTCTGGGTCACTATATAAAGGGGCCCATCCAATAGTGAACACTCCAAGTGTTTTATCTTCCATTATCAATTATTTGGACTGAAAACAAAGTATTCCCGGTACACCCTGCCTAGCTCACGGGGCTAGTATCTCTTATTCATCTGTTTTGGTTCTGTGTTTGTTTACAATAACAATACTGCATGACCAGAGGAACAAACTTGCTCAGTGATTTTTTTCACGTGTCTGTGCTGACGGCCACCATTTTTGATATTATGACTGTTCTGCACACTGGTCTTTGCTTGAGATGGCGATGCTTACTAATATGACTGACAATGGGTTTAAAAAGCCATCATGGATAACACTGTACGTCATGTTTATTTAATATGCCTGCAAGGTGATTGGGCCCTTTATATGTAATGAACTTTGTGATACTGACCATGCTACTGTGACCCTTGCACATGCAAAAAGTACGTTTTCCGTTGAGTCTTATCCTTTACAATAAAGCATGTTTTCAAATGACACTACTGTAGATTTGCAGGTTAGAGAGCTGTATGCAGATGACCTCTTTCACAGCCATATTACACTCATGGACCTCATATCTTCAGAGAACAAATTCCACACAGGGGATAAGAGACTATGCGTGGCACTCGTTCATGGCAAGCATGGAAAGAGTTGAGGGCTCTAAATCTATCTAGACAGTTCTAGCTGGAACCAGTAGCAAGATAGGTGGGACATGTTTTAAACATCAAACACTGCGTTTTACAGTGAAAAATACACAGAGGCTTGGTTTTCATAACTTCAGGGGACTTACTTCATTTCCATGTGACTTACCCTATCCATAACCACTACTTGCCAAACCCTAACCTTAAAACAGGTCTTCAGCCTGAAGTTTAACAATTTATAAAATGAGGACACATGTATACACACACACACAAGCACACAGGATAAATTAAGCAGGTGGGAAGAGCAGGGGTGTGGTGAGCCACGATCCAATCATGTTGCAAGGCTTTGTTATTGCGTACAACACATGATATCAAGGTTCTAGTTAGGTCACTTTCAAAAATCCCAACCACCAACGTAAACGTAAAATATAATAATGAGCTAATCCTGAAACTGTTACATTTCTCCAATTGTCAGTCTGTCACATAGACCACAAAAAAATGGAAGAGATTATATATGATGCTAAAATGCTATTTTTGCTCAAGCAGATCACACAATATGTATGAGACAGAGCGAGTTCTGATGTCAAGAGAGGACAACAGGGAACTCTTTTCCAGCATAACCATTTCTAACCATAACCATACCCTAAAACATGTCTTCACCTTGCATTTTAACAATTTTTTTAATGAGGACACACACACACACACACACACACACACACACACACACACACACACACACACACACACACACACACACACAC
>JBCNYH010000016.1:2010245-2025217 GCA_039654325.1 Tandanus tandanus
ATAAATACCAGCCCAGCTTTTCATTATAGGGCATTTTTTTTAATTTGGAGAGTAAGGGAGGCTGACGGAGACCTGCACGAGCGCGGAGCACAGTCTGTGATTGGTCGGTTGAGGCTCGTGCGTTATCGATGAAACTTGCTCAAGGACCTCACGTGCGCTGATGTCCTGAGCTATGGCTGCTGAGGTCGTGACCTACTACTGTGACGTAGTGTGTAGTATTATGATTATAGCAGTATAGTAGGCCTAGCATAAGGCTAATGTGAGTTTCCACCCGCTTGTTCTGGTCTTTTCCGCCACAGATTTACAGGTCACGAGTTGTAGGGATTAGCATTTAGAATGGATGTGTGCACTTGCTTTGGTATTCAGCAAAGAAAAGCTTGCCTTACTTTTAGAAGAAATAGTAAGAAATTAATACATTACAATGTTAAAAAAGGTTGGATGTCAAGTACATACACTTTAGTACATTAGACAAATGAATTGCTTTCCTTTTCTGTAAGGAAAATCCTTATTTGAAGGGTTCGTCATAAAATTATTTCCCCAAAGAAAATCTTTCGAATGAATGTAGATTTCATTCATTCTCTAAAACACTTTATCCTAATTAGGGTCGCGGGGAGGCTGTTTAATCTCAGCCAACTCTGGGCGAAGGCGGGGTACACCCCGAAGAGCTCGCCAGGCCATTGTAGGGCCAACACCCATACAACTATTCGCACTCACTCTCAAATCTAGGGGCAATTTGGAACAACCAATTAGCCTATTGTGCATGTTTTTGGACTGTGGGAGGAAACCCGAGCACCCAGAGAAAACCCACACAAGCACAGGAAGAACATGCGAACTCCGCACAGAAATGCCTGAGCCCAGGAATTGAACCACCGTGTCGCCTTAATGTAGATTTACTCATATCTATAAAGGTGCCCCCTGGACTAGTGAATAGCCTTTCATCCTTTATCAGTTCATTTTGGCTGAATACAAAGGTTTTAGGGAAAAACAATCCCAGCTCACAAGTTTAGTATCTCTTATTCACCTGTTTTGTATCTTGTTTCAGTTCTGTCTGTTAACAATAACAATAACAAATAACAAGACCACGTGACCCGGGGAACAAACTTGCGCATACATGATAACTTGGCAGAACAACCCCGATTCTTAGAAAATGGAAAAGTCTGAGATCAAATGTTAAGAAAGAGAAAAATGCATACAATTTCAAGAGAAATTAAAAAGACGGCGAAGTTTAGTAATATCATCGTGCCTGGTACACGGTCATTGACACTCATGTACAGGAATAAGCAAATAGTTTCAGACAGACAATATGGCCGATCCAATTTTAGTTCCAAGTGATCACGTTGTACTTCATGTGTATTTAATATACTGATAAGTGAATAGGCATGTATAGTTCAGGACACTATAATGGTGCAATGGATAACAATGCCTCCTTACAGCTTTATGGTTCCTGAGTGTTGGAATACTGTCTTTGTGAAGTTTCCTGCTGGATGTCCAGTTTACTTCAGCCACCCAAAAACATGCATGTAGATGAATTGGCTATACTAATTTGCTCATAGGTGCAAATGATTGTGGGTGTGGTATTCAGTCATGTACTTCCCACCTAATGTACAGCTTTCCTCAGATAGGCTCCAGATCTAGCATGACCCTGTTGGCCAGGATAAAGAGGGTCCTGAAGATGATTTGTTGAAGGAATATCAAGTTTATGGATTTTAGCATGCGCTGTCCATGGTACCTGTTTTTTCTTGGTTAGTAGCACATGTTAAAACAAACTTTCGTTTGCATCATGGACTGTACTGTATATAAAATAGAGAGCGTATCATGTCTCAGATGTTAAACAATCACAGGTCTAGTGTTTCTGCTGGCTGGTTTCAATATGCTTTTTAGCACAGCCCACCCCCATGGATTTCAACAACAAAAAATGCTAAAACCAGAAGGCGTGAATAAACTTAACTGACAGAAATCCAGGAAGAGACTGTCTCGACAATTCCTGCTCAAGAAGCATGCTTTGTTTGTTCATTACATTTACTAACTTATTTGAACTTTTCTAACTTCACCACACCATTTGCCATCATATACATCTTATTTTCATTTTTCTGGACACACCCACAATAATACAAACAATTAAACATTTTTAACAAATGGGAAAATCATGCTAGCTACCTAGCCTCATAAGCTAGGAACTGTTATTTCAGTAATAACATCCAGCCATCAGCTAGAAATACATACTGTACAACAACTAATAACATTAGGAGCTGGGCACTCAGCGAAAGTGATAAAAGTACATCCCAGATACATCTGTATTAATAAAGCATCTCCAGGTGAAACTATTTAAGCCCTCTGAATAAATGTTTTAAATACATTTTAAGAGACCAATCTGTCCCAAAAAATGAGCATGGCTAGCAAAAGAGCGCTAGGCTACTACTGCACATGCTGGAGCCGGTGAATGTCCCTTACGCGCAAACTTCGGTTGCAAATTTGACAAAAAGTTTAATTTCTATAGAATGTGAGCCTCTGTTAGCATGCCACCCATTCCCATATCCCCATATAATCAATACTTTGCATGAAAGCCATATAGAATATATGACGCATACCTTTTTGAATGAATTATGCCCATTTGTTTCACTTCAAGGTCATATTATACTTTTAAAATGTTTATGCATGTTTATAGTTTTGTAATTTGGGCATGATTTGGGGGATTTGTGTAATGTTTGTGCATTTAGGTGAAGTTATTATTTCTCTTTACTTAGTCCTGTTGTTTTATCACAGAACCCTGATGTGTTCTTTGCTGAACTGGACATTCATTTATATTATTTACAAATGTTTAAATAGTCTCAAAAGCCTTTTTCTTTTTTTTTTTCAAATGCTACAATGTGGAAATCTAGCATTCAGGCAGCTGGGCACGGTGACTCTTAAAGATGTTGATAATTCAGGAGATTGTGGGGTCATGAAGGTAGAAAAGAACAGAGACACCGAATCTCCTATAGTGACCGATAGTGACTGTGCAGGTTATAGAGATGCTCAGACAGAGAAGGTGACTCCTGCTGGTGTACAGTAAATTTTATATCACAACACTAGCAGCCTTTGACAACTTGAAAGCAGACTTTCTAACTATACACACTGGGGCTGAACTAGTCAGCACAGGGTCTATGTATGGCAGTGAAGACACAGCTGGGGGAATTTCTGTGGTGTTTGTATCATAAGACTGATAGGAACGTAGACGGGAAGAGTCTGAAGCCAGTGAGCCGCTGGTGTCATCTTACTCCTGAAGAGTATTGATAAAAAATTCAGTACAGAAAGAGCTACACATGTCAGTGCCGCTAAGCACTAATAGCAGCTTTAAAGTCTTTCACAAGTTTTTATAAGAGATTATTTGAATATGTAATAAGAAAATTCTGATATACCACATAAATGCAGCTAACAAGTAAAGGATCACCTCAGAAGAAGAAGTAAACAGACTGAATGGGGCCATTTCAGAAACGTGTTAAAGGCAGAATTAAATTAAAGGTGCCCATTCACTAGTGTGTGGTTAGCCTGTCCGCTTCACAGCAAGAAGGTCCTGGGTTCGAATCCCGGGCTTGGCAAGGGCGCTTCTGTGTGGACTTTGCATGTTCTACCCCTGCCTGTGTGGATTTCCTCTGAGTACTTCGGTTTCCTCTCACAGTCTGAAGACATGTACTTTCGACTGTTCCAAATTGCCACTAGGAGTGAGTGTGAGTGTGAGTGTGAATGGTTGTATGTGTGTTGGATCTGTGATGGTCTGGTGTTCAGGGTGTACTCTGCCTTCGCCCAGTGTCGGCTGAGATAGGCCTCCCCACGTCCCTAATAGGATTAAGCGGTTCGGCAAATGAGTGAGTGAATACAAAGGTTTCATGGCGAAACCACCCCAGCTCTAGTATCTCTTATTCACCTGTTTACATCTTGTTTTGGTTTCTGTTTACAATAACATTAACAAGACCGCGTGACCAGAGGAACGATCTTGTGCATATGCAAAAACTTGGAAGTGCAACACTGATTTGTAGGAAGTGGAAAAGTCTCAGATGGTGTTAAGCAACAGAGGAAGGCACACGATTTCAAAAGAAATAAAAAGATGACAATGTTTACTAATATCATGGCGCCCTATACAGGCGTAATTGACACTCACATACAGGAGTAAGCAAATGGTTTCGGAAAGACAGTGTGGCTGATTCCATTTTATTTCCAAGAGATAACACTGTATTTCATGTTTGCTTAAAACATTTAAAGTTTTTTTGTATTTTTTTAAAAAAGTTTTTCTTGCATAAGGTTTGAATAGTTTAGTCTATGGCCACCACCATGTGCAAAGCCAGACTCGTATGATGTAATTATTTGCATATGCAAAGTATCCAGACTTGCTGGTCACTGATATGACCTGTCTGCATTTCTAAAGTCATTTGTATAACAAAAAGAAACCTTGCTATAAGAAACCTTGTCATGCCCAAGATCATGATTCTATCTCTTCCAGTTTCAACTAAATTTAAATTAAGCAAGCAAGTAGACTTAGCACTATGTTCTGAGGCCTGTCTTGTACATTTATTATACCAGAGGCTTTTTATTTCCTTTAACTTCCAGTAAGGAAAACTCACTGAGCCCAGGCTTTAAGCATGGATGCAATTAGACACCATATTACTTTGTTGAACAGTATTGATTTAACATGTTGGTATTAATGTGGATGATTGTGAGGCTGCTGTTGAAAATAATGAGGCAGTGATGACGTTAATGGAAACAATACAATATAGTGAAATAGTGCTGATGATAGAGGCAGTCATAACAATGGTAATCATGTCAACAGTCAGGAACATAAAGATTAGATCAATACTTTAATGCTTGCTGGTTTGTAATCTGTATTTTTCCTCTTTTTGTTTCAGTCGAGTGATCCTACCCATTTCTGTGGAGGAGGTAAGCGCTAAGTGTGCACTAATGTTTTGTGTGTGTTTGTACACGTATGTGGTGTGAAGATTTTGCACAGCGAATACATTATTCGTACAGACTGTGGACAACCCTAGAGTAATGATTCCTTTGCTGGTCTACAAAGACTTGTTTTTGTCAATTCGAATCAGATCTCTCTCATGCATGTCAGTGAGCTGGGCATTAGTCAACTCAGCATGGAGTAAGTCATTTCACTTGGTCTTTGTTTTTTTGCTGTGTGTTCTTTGCACACACTGTACAAATTTACTAAATTACCAATTGCCTATATGGCCACCCACAATGGCATAGTGGTTAACACATCTGCCTTACAGCAAGAAGGTCCTGGGTTCGAAGTCCGGGCACGGTTGTTTCTGTGTGGAGTTTGAATGTTCTCCCTGTGTTTCTGTGGGTTTCCTCTGGCTACTCCAGTTTCCTCCAACAGTCCAAAGACATAGACATTAAGCTGACTGGCTGTTCCAAATTGCCCCTAGGTGTGGATGTGAGTGTGAATGATTGTGTGTGTGTGTGTGTGTGTGTGTGTGTGTTGGCCCTGCAATGGACTGGTGAGCTGTTCAGGTTGTACCCCGCCTTTGACCAGTGTTGGCTGAGATAGCCACCAGCCTCCCCACAACCCTAGTAAGATTAAGCGGCTTAGAAAATGAGTGGGTGAGAGTGAATATATGCCCGCCACCGATATAAGCTGTGTCAGCAGTTTTGCTCTTATCAGCTTCTCTCTCTCTCTCTCTGTCTCTCTTTCTCTCTCTCTCTAACTTTATAATTTAATAAACCTTATTTAGCCAAACAGTACACTCGTCAACACATTCTTTCAAACCTCACACTTTCCCCCTGTCATCAAATATTACATTCCTGACTGACTAATCTTCTATATTCCTGTCACTGCCTCTTTATCTCCTATAATTCTTTAGCATGTCACTCAATTCAGCGGTTGCCTGGTGTTGAATAGCCAATGAGATATCTGATATCACTCTGTGTTCTGCTCTTTCTGTTTTGCTTGCTCTCATACTTCCTACCCTTCCACACCTTTATTTCTGTCTTTATATTATTATTCTTGTCTTCCTCTCTTAATTAATAGTCTATGTTTAATATAATGGGGATAATTAAAATAGTATATTTGTCCTATGTGCTATGTAGTTTAAGGCATATATACAGTACATACAAACACAAACAAACACACCAGAGCGATATTTACTGGCTTGAATACTAAGAAATCTCCTCCTGATGGTATATCAGCATATTTGAGTGGTGGATTATTGGATTTTCTTTCTTTAAGTATTGCTGGGGAAATCCAGATATTAACACCGGGGAAAGGGACTCCCAGGAAACTAAACATCTTACTGGATATAAAAACATAAGCTTTGTTTGGATCCATTTACTGTCTATGTATATGATTTACTTGAACAATAGAAAACAAATCAAGCAAACCAAACCGTATACATTTGTGTCAAGATATATTTACAAAATTTAATGCAGTTATGGACGGCACGCTGGTGTAGTGGTTAGCACATGCACCGCACAGCAAGGAGGTCATGGGTTTGAGTCCCAGGCTCAGTGAGAGCTTTAATATAAGAAACTAACTGTCTTTGTTTACATGATGTCAAAATCTTTATTTGTGGAAGTTCTTGGAAGGCTGTGCGCACTTGGCAAACAATCAAAAATTGGATGAGGCTACCAATGAGTTTTGACACTGTATACTCATTCATTAATTATTAAATTTGTTATGGCTGGCACGGTGGCGTAGTGGTTAGCATGTCCACCTTACAGCAAGAAGGTACTTGGTTTGAGACCCATGCCCGGCAAGAGCTTTTCTGTGTAAAATTAGCATGTTCTCTTCATGGTGGTGTAGTAATGACATGGTGGTCATGGTGTTGTAGTGGTTAGGACGTCCACCTCACAGCAAGAAGGTCCTGGGTTTGAGTCCCAGGCTTGGGCATTTCTGTGTGGAGTTTGCATGTTCTCCTGTGCTTGTGTGGGTTTCCTCCAGGTACTCAAGTTTCCTTCTACAGCCTAAAGACATTCATGGTAGGATGACTGGTTGTTCCAAATTGTGTGAGTGCGAGTGTGAATGGTTGTGTGGGTTTGTTGCCCTGGCAATAAACTGGCGAGATGTTCAGGGTGTACCCCGCCTTTGCCCAGAGTCGGTTGAGCCTCGATCCCTCTAATATGATAAATCTTTTCGGCAAATGAATGAATGAAATGCAGCAACATGAATGACAAAATAAGATGAGTGGTCAAGTTATTCATGTACATTGGTACACTTACAATACACAGCAGTTTGACTCCTCTGGCTGAAATGGCAACTCATTTTTTTCTCTCTATAATTTGGTCACATGCAAACTCCCACCCATCACCCAGCTCTTCCTTATTATACACTCACTCACTCAGTCTGTCACTCATTTGCCAAACCTCTTACTCCCACTAGGGTCGCGGGGAGGCTGGATCCTATCTCAGCCGACATTGGGTGAAGGCGGGGTACACACTGAACCGTTTGCCAGACCATCGCAGGCCTTATCATACAACAAATTGTAACTTGCGAGGGTGAAGACTGCCATTTGATTCTGCCTAGATGCATGAAGCAATCCAGTCACAAGTTTTAGAACAGCTGCTCATGCTGAGTTGCAGGGTGGTGTAACAAAATCGGAGGAAATCTGGGCCGTTGTACATATTTGGGTCCACAGATGGCTACTATTGGTTGGTGGCGTTGATTGACAGGAAAAGGTATATTTTCCTTTCAAACCAGACAGCACAGTGAATTTGCTGCCTTCGCTTCTGGCCATGGATGGATTTTGCATAAATGGGGTTTGTACTTGTGAACTTCCCACTCATTTTTCATTCTGTACAAGACCTTTCTTGTCTGTATTTTTAGCATACCTGCATGCCTCAAGCATATTTAAACAGAATCTTTGATAAATTATCTTTTACTAAGAAAACTGCTGTTATTGCCAAAATAATACAAACACTCCAAATGATGAAAAGGGGGATTTGCTGGGGATACCTAGTAAAAAATAGATTATTTGTATACAGCATGTTAATAATAATAGGAAATTGTGAAATCTGCAAAATCCTGACATGCTGAAGCTGAGAGATGCAGTACTCTGCTATGTAACCTGGCAAATCACATATAAAATGCTAGCTTTATGATAGAGTGCTTAGCACTTTAAGCTGCTTATGCTAGGGCTAATGCCTAAACCTGTGCACGACAGAATCTAAACCTGATGTATTGTGTTTAAAATAAATTTTACATTTCTACATACGACAGCCTCATTAAAAAACATCATATTATTCTGAAAATTCCCTGAATATAGCTAATTAGCTTTTATTCTTGGCTGTAACAGTGAGCTATGGCAGGTAACCATGAAGTGAATTTGATGAAAGGTTATGTTGAGGTTTCTCAAATTAATATTAGCGGTCTATGAACCTGTATATCTTGGTGTTACCTATTCTGTGTAATTGCATAAATCAGTGTCATGGAAGTGCATTAGGTATTTCTTTCTTTTCTTTTTCTTTATTCTTTTTTTTCTTTGCTGACTTTGTAAGTTCATAAAATATCTGTATATAAAAGTGTAAAAAAGAAGTAGAAGGTGAAGTAACATGAACCCGGAAGTTGTCAGTAATGACAATAGTTGCCAGTACAATCTTGCAAAATAATAAATATCATGTTGTTGGAAAATAATTTATAGAAATTCTTAAATGAGTAGACTGTATTACCTTTTTTTTATTATTGTTTTTTTTTTATTTATTTTTTTTAAAGAATTTACAGTAATTGTTTTTACAGCTGTAAGTTCCTGGAGTGCATCTGTGCTGTCTTAATCAAATACTTTGAAAGCCATGCATTACCATGGTAAAATAAAGATAAAGATATTTTTATAAAATATTTCATTTTCACATTTCCCCATCTGGCACATACCTTTTGGCGTTTTGAAAAATTGCCAGGGTGCAGTGACCTTACACAGGAAGATCTACAGCTTTAAATTAGCACCTCTGATGTAGATTAGAAAGAGAAGGAACATAGTGCACTTTGGAGAGCACTTTAATTAAAGGTGTTAATTGAAAATTTTGCTTCGCAGATGCAGGGTTTGTCTGGTTGATCTGTTTTGAGCTGTAACTTAATTGATGTTAAAATGGATTCAGATCATCAGCATAGACAAGGAAACACACAGAAGTACTTGGTATGCCTGATATTTCTCCACTGTAAGCCTTTTTAGACTGTGCCTGAATTGTGACCCTGATCTTTGATCTATGGGCTAAACCTGTACCAGATCATGAGCATTTAGTAACGAGTAAGGCCATTCTTTTTTTATTCCTTGTTTGGTGGATTTCTATTATGTAAACCCAAGACAGGTGACAGGAAAAAAAAAATTTTAGAACAGAAATTTTATTTTTTACGATTTTTAAACAAAACAACAGAACAAGAACACAAGAAAGGGTATAATATAAATATTTTTATTTTACCCTTTCTTGTACTCAAAGAAATCTGAACTAGTGTTTTGATTTAAACATTTAATATATTAATAAACATTTTAATACAGTAGTCAGTCCTGAGCTGATGGTACATGTAGTACTGTTCATACTTATATGTATATTCTGTTGAAACTCCTGCTTTAAACAGATTGGTGGCACATACTGTAACGTTTTCCATAACATTCAAAAAGGAAGTTGCCCTAAAAATACTTTCATACACCTCCCCTTTCACCTCGCCTCTGAGGATGGGATTAAAAGTGACTGGACCCACAGGTAGCTTTTGATGCTGCTGCCATCAGCTCAGGATGGAGAATAGTGTGGGCCAAAAAATTTTTTTTTGGAAATATTCAGGTCTCACCCTCTAATTTTGTTCTATCATAAGAAAAACTAAAGCATGCAAAAAAATTTCCAGATCAGATAAGATTTAGAGGTGGCACACAAGCTCAGTTATAAGAACATCAATCTGGCCATCTTGACAACAACTGCTGAAAAATTCCATCACTCTAACCGAGCTACACCCATGGTATTTGTCTGAAAATTTGGCTTTTTCCGACTCGTCTGTGAGTTCTTCCACAAAGCGACTCATGGTCAGTGCTCTTGGTAAATCCACTGACTCATTGCCTCAAAAGCGTCCAGCCCCAGGTGTCAAAAACTTTGTTGAACGCAAGCTGGAAGACTTTGTCTCTGAAAACACAAAGCTGTTTTTCCAAAAGCTTGGGCTTCCAAATGCCTTCCTCTCTGAGGATCCAGAAACATCGGAGACCCAAGATACTTTCAGACAAGCAAAAAACACTGTCTCATCTCTTTCAGTCATCAATGACCATGCAGAGAGGGGTGTAGCTCTGGTAGAGTGCTACAATAAACTGTTGAAAAAGAATGAGGATCAGTTTCAGTTCCTTCTATTAGTTCTGTCGTAACATCGGAAAAAAAGTTTCCAGACAGTAAAAAATCTACTCATTGTGCAGCTCGATCTTAGAGACACAATATAATCATGGACACACTGACTTCAATTAACCTTTCCAGTTTTCAAACATGTTAGTAAATTTATAACTGCAGTTATTTTGTCACACATAACATTGTCACATATGTTGTAATTATCTATGATTGCAATAGCATCGATCAATACTGCATCATGCAATTTTTTGAGCTCCGTGTTCCTCCAGTAAAATTAAGTCAAATGAGATGAAATTTTGCATGTGATGTTGCTTTCAGTAGGGTCACATTTTGGGAGGGTGAGACTAAGAAAATTCATTAAGAAAATGTTTTGGGTATCATCCGTGGATCACCCCAATGGAGAATGTCTGCATGTAGAATAAAATCTGAAGTCTGAACTGTTAAAAACTGTTAAAAATGAAAAACAAAAAAAACCAAAAAACAAAACCCAAAAACAAACAAACAAACAAAAAAAATCATGTATTAATCAGTTCTGTCACACATGTCAATAGTATCATTTCTGATAGTCTTACGCACCAAACATTCGTACGCACACACTATGTAGATCACTGGATTCGAAACAGCAGCTGGGAGTCTGAGTCAACACTTCTGATGGGCAAGTACGCATGGGCAGACGTACATGATGTAGCTACAATAGCTGCCGTGAGCACAAAAAAAAGTTCCGGTTTTAAAATACATTGCAAACTCGGCAAGTTAAGACCAGCGGGAATAAAAAATGTAATTTTTTCTAATTCTTTTTTTTTTTTTTTTTTTTTTTTAGAAATTGTGAATCTTAACATTGGTGAATCCGCAAAAGAAGGAATAAAAAAAAGTCTAACTTTTTCTAGTCCAAATCCATGATGGCATTCAATAATGCAGTGTTTTTAAGATTTTCCTATGATGACCTCATGTGACCTTGACCTTTGATCTATGACTTCAGACCATGTGCCAGTTTATGAGTAGTGAGTAACAGATGAAAAAATCTCTTATGGGATTCAAAAGATTAAATGCCTACAAGGGTTAGGGTTAGTTCAGATGGACACACAGATGCACGGACAGGGCGGAAACATAATGCCTCCAGCACCATTACAGTAGGTGGAGGCATAGTAAAGCACTGGTTTACCTTTTTTTTTTTTTTACTTCTTCCTTCCACTCCATTTTATAAAAGTATGAGGTTCAATTAAAAAGTTCTGGGCCTGTTCCTGCAGAGTGGTACAGTCATGTGCATGCAGCAGGAACAAGAAGTAACTTTTTGGTGGTTGTGCTGCGTAACATGGTGTTGTCAACATTAGAACTGATTATACATGATTTTGTGACACTGACACAACTTGTGATTTGCACAATGCATTTGGGACATTTAGGTTCTAGTGTTCTCTTTGGTACTGAAGAATACTTTGGTACTTAAGACTGAAGATTATAAAAATAACTTATAAGAATAAAAAACATACTCAGTTTTAAACAACACAATACTAATGTCTGAAATTTCAGAAATCTGCACTTGGTGGAGTAACCCTGACATTTTAATCACGACTTTCATGCATCTTGGAATGCTCTCCACCAGCCTTTGATGTTGCTCTTGGGTAACTCTATGGCACTGCTGGCAAAAACTCAACTAGCTCAACCTTCATGTGACTATCCATCTTCCTCTTGATCACGTTCCAGAGGTTTTCAGTGGGATTCAGGTCTGGAGAATGGGCTGGCCATGATATTGTCTTGAACTTCCTCCATAATGATAAAAGCTCTGGTAAAACCTATGGTCTTTAGAAAATTTCAACCTGGCTCTTCTTTACTTCTCATTGATGAAGAGCTATTTTCTGGCTTTGCATGATTACACAGTTTCCTCTGGGATCATTAAAGTATTCTGACTCTGACTCCAAACTTACCTGGAGGAACCTGTTTCGAACAATGCTTGGAGTGAACTTTGCCACAGATTCTATTTGCTGCTATTTTGGAGGTCACGTGACATCATGAGGGGATTGATAATTGCCATTCTGAGGAGTTGATGACCATCCCGGTCAGTGGAGAGTTGTTTTCACCCTCTGACAGTCTGTAACTTTGTTGTCCCCATCATCTGCTACTTGATTGTGTTCTTATGAACAGCCATCTTTAAAATTTTGAGGATGGAAGAGACAGCATTGAAACCTTCTTTTTTTCCACTCAAAACTTTCTTTTTAACTCATTTGACGTGATGAGTAGATATAGATAATCAATAGTTACTTGTAATTGTACTAGTACAATTTTTGTATTGTAATTAAAGAGACTGTTGCTGGGAAGAGGGATGCCTGGTTCCCCTCCTAGACCTGCTACCCCATGACTGACCTCGGATAAGCGGAAAAAAAATGGATGGATGGATGGATGGATGAATAGCTACCAGACCAAACTGGTTCTCTTGCAAGAAGATGATGATTAGCACAGCAGTGATTTTTATACCTTTTCTTGTTATGTAAGATTTTGTTCAGATAATTTCCTAATCAGTACCTCATTAAATCAAATGAGGTGTGCTTGTGTTGGACAGACACTTACAGTTCGTCACAATGACTTTGGGCAGATGGCATCATCACTGTCACGCTTTAAAAATGGGAAAATAGACCATAAAAATCACATTTTAAAACTTTTATTGGGTGGAAACGTTGCTGCTGCTGAGCAAGCTTTTCTTACATTTCTGTGTAGTACTAAAATTCTGAATGATTTCAAAAACACGACGGTAGCTACACAGTGCTTATGTTGTCTTATGTTGTCATGGAGTTCACGTGACCTCCCTTTGTAAGGGATAAAATATGTAAAAATCTGGATTTAATTTGCTATTTCTGTTCCCGTTTAGTATAACCTAAAACAATTCATTCATTCATTCATTCATTCATTCATTCATTTCCTAAACTGGTTAATCCTACTAGGGTTGAAGGCAGGCTGGAGCCTCTCTCAGCTAACTCTGGGCGAAGGCAGGTGTCAGGTCAACACACATGCAAACATTCACACTTACACTCACACCTTGGTGCAATTTGGAGCAGCCAATTCGCCCAATGTGCATGTCTTGGGATTGTGGGAGGAAAGTACCCTGAAGAAACCCACGCAAGCACAGGGAGAACATGCAAACTGCACACAGAAATGCACTCGCCAAGCCCAGAACTTGAACCCAGGACCTTCTTGCTGTGAGGCGAATGTGCTAACCACTATGCCACTATGTTGCTCCCACCTAAAACAATTATTCACCAATAATTGGTAAATTATATGGAAATTAATTACAGTATATACAATTATATTTGCCAAAGGCTTGGTGGATGTTGCTAAATGACTATTTAATATAGCGACATCCACTGAGCCTCTCTCTCTCTGTGTGTGTGTGTGTGTGTGTGTGTGTGTGTGTGTGTGTGTGTGTGTGTGTGTGAACTGCACAGTGACATGCAGTGCGAGTGGACTGTGATTGGTTGGCAGATGTAGCCTCTGATTGGTTGGGATGATGATGATGCAGATGATGATGTTGGTGTAATAGCTCAGGTTCAGTGATGCGACGCACACACACACATGTACACACACACACACACACACACACACACACACACACACACACACAATGAATGCTATTCTGTTCTCTATCCTTTACAGACTATTTGAACATCTAAATGTTCTTAAATATCATCATGCCCCCCTTCCTCTTCTTCTCTCATTTGCCATCTTCCTGTCATATAATCCTTGACACAGCACTAAAAATAAATGCAACTGAAGATGCTTTTCTACATTCCCTCCTGTATCTCCTTGGCCAGTGTAGTGTGGATGTTTGTGCTAAAAATAGTCCAGTCTGCATTGCTGCTTCTGTCTCTATGGTATAGATGCATACATACTATATGAAGAGACACACACTCACAGGCAGAGACCTGGACAAAAGGACTTTAGATATCAGCATCTGCATTTCTGTTGCCTTACAACAGTATTTTCTTACATGTATTCAATGCATAACCATGATGAGAAATTTGACATTCATAGATTTTCATTTTTCCCCCTTACCTTGTTCATATCACAGCTAGCTCCTGCACTCACACATCTGTCAGCACAAAAGTGCCAAAATAGGTGTAAAAAGATCTTAAATGGGCTTTTTGTAAATATTAGATTGCTTTGAGACAGCTGCGGGTACCACATGTTTGACAAGAACTGGATTTGAATTAACATAAAATGTGCCTTCTGGGAAGAGGGTATCTTAGACATGTTTGTCTAGCACATCTTACAAATGCTTGATTGGACTGAAATTTGGCAAATTTGAAGGCCAATCCAACACCTTGAACTCTTTTTCATGCTCCTCAATGTGGCAGGGTGGATTATACTGCTGAAAGATTCCCCTCAATTAGGGAAATGCATTGCCATGGAGGGGTGTGCTTGGTTTGCACAATGTTCAAACAAGGGGTTTGTGTCAAATTAGCATTTATATGAATGAAAGTCAATCCCAAGTTACTCCATTGGAATTTTACCCAAATTTTACCCATTCTACCCACCTCAGTCGGTGCCTAATGGTTAGAGAAGCAGTTTTGGGACCAAATGGTCACTGGTTCGATTCCCGAACAAGTGGTGGTGGGGGAGTGAGTTTCACCTTCTCTTTCTGAACATTTATGGCCGAAGTGCCCTTGCGGGATTAATACATTATATATATA
>JBCNYH010000016.1:2150971-2166770 GCA_039654325.1 Tandanus tandanus
CCCCCAGACAACCACCCGGCGCGGGCCAGCACCCACCCCGATGCTCCAGCCGCACAGCCCGGAAACCAGGGCACCTCTGACCCCCCTCCCAAACCCCCCACCCTCCATAAAAAACTTAAATATATTACATATGAACACATTATGCTGTAAGGATGACCAATAACAGTACTCTTTAAAAATGTAGGTCTTGAAGGAGATTATAAACCATTATTGACCCATTTCTCTTGGAGTTTTGTTTACAGGTCATATGTACAAAGTCAGCGATGAACAGAAATTCACAGCAGTACTGTTACTTGATCTTACTAAGTCTTTGACAGCATACTGTTATACTGAGGCTCTCAGAGACCAAAACTTCAAAGAAAACATACGTTTAATTACACAAAAGGCACGAGATGAAATCAAACAATTAAACACAGTAAACAAACAAAAACGGCCTCCGTGAGCCACCACAAACACCACCCGCTACTACGTAAAATAAACAAGCCACGAGGGGCAAGCAAAACTGAAACAGGAAGTGGAAACGAAAACCAGGAAGTGGATAATACACGTGAGATGAGGAAAACAAATGCCAAAAAAAACCATAAGTGAATTTGCTTACGAAACCTGATGGAGACTGGAGATGGTTGAAAATCGTTGAACTGACTAGAGAGGGAATCCAACCGGCACAGAACAAGCGGGTAAGTGAAAAGAGTCTGACAATCGTGGGGGTAGCAGGTTATTGATTGGTGTAGGGAATCAAGGTGCAGGTGATCATCATTAAAACTCAGGAGATTGGAAAACGATACGCATGAGAGTTGGGGAGAGAGTCCGGTGTGGGCGTCACACATACACAAGACATTGCTATTGAAACTTTGTGGCCTTGATATCTCTGAAAGCTGATTGAGCTTTGAGCAAAAAACTTACTTCAGCAGATTCTGAATATTTGTATTTCAATATGTCTTTAGTAACACTGTGGGGCCAGTAGTGTAGTGGTTAGGGTGCTGGGGTTATGATAAAGAGGACGTGGGTTCAAATTCCCGTTACACCTTCAACGTGCTAAAACCCCTGGGCAAGGTCGTAACCACAGGTGTGCCTCTGTCCACCCAGCAGTATAAATTGGAAGCAGTAAAAATATTGGGAAGGAAACCTGTAATGGACTAGTGTCCTGTCCAGGGGGAGTTGAACTCCTAGTTGCTTTACACTACGGAAACCAATGAGCCAGTGGGCTTGGGTGTAAAAGCCCAACAGACATACCCTTACCTTAGTAACACTAATGATGTATTATTCCCACACTACATACATTTTTAGTACATCGTAAACAGCATACTTGTAGTACAGTAATCATATTCTTTGACAGAATACTTAAATGAAATACAGTTAAGTGTAATTGGGCTGAGCACGTCTGCCTCACAGTAAGAAGTTCCTGGGTTAAGGTTGCTGGTTCAAGTGTTTCTGTGTGGAGCTTGCATGGTTTCCCTGTGCTTGTGTGTGTTTCCTCTGGGTACTCTGGTTTCCAAAGACATGCATATTAGGATAATTGGCTGATACAAATTGCCCCAGTTGTGGATATGAGTGTGAATGATTGTGTCGGTTGGCCCTGCGATGGTCTGGTGAACTGTCCACGGTGTATCCTGCCTTTGACCAGTGTCAGATATGATAGGCTTCAGCTTCTATGCAACCCTAATTGGATTAAACATTTCGGCCGATGAGCGAATAAGTGAGTGAGTGCCCTACATGAGCCCCCAGATGCCCATGAATGCCAGAGGTGTCCAGTCTTATCCGGAAAGGGCAGATGTGGGTTCAGGTTTGATTCCAATCAAGCAGGAGTTACACTTGAAAGTGTACTGAAAATAAAGGTCAACTGATATAAACAGGTGGAAGTGCATGCTTTGCTGGAATGAAAACCTGCATCCACACTGGCCCTTTGAGGTAATATTGGACACCCTTGAAGTATGCGATCCCTCCCATTGAGAATATCTTATTTTGCTTTTGTTGGCTCTTAGTCATGGATAGCTGTGGTATTGTCAGGTTTCAAACTTGTGATATTTTCATGGTAGGGCAAATGGAATTCTAGTAAGTCATATGTTACCATTAAGGCAGCAACACTTGATGGGAAGTCCATGATTTTTTCATCAGGATGATGTAAACCCTGATTTTGCATAAGCTAGAACAGTGTGCCTTTGTAGATAGAGAGGGTTGTGTGCTTAATTGGCCTGCTGCCAGTCCATGATCAGTCTCCTATTGAAAATGTGTGAAGAGGAGAATCAGACAATGGCAGCCACGGACTGTAGAGCAGCTGAAGTCTTCCATCCATTCTCTGTACCGCTTATCTGGGGAAACAGAAACAAATCCCAGCTGACTTCTTGCGAGAGGCAACTGATCATCCATAACATTAAAACATTATGACAACAAAGCGGTGAAGTTAATAATATTGATTATCTCATTACAGTGTCACCAGACAAGGAGTGTTATGTATGAGTCAGACAGTCAGTTCTCAAAGTTGATGTGAAGGAAGCAAAAAAAAAAAAAAAGTAAGCATAAAGATTGGAGTGACTTTGACAAGGATCACATCTTAAAAAGTTAACAGCTGGGTCTACTCAGCTCCAAAATAGCAGGTCTTGAGGGGTGCTATGCAGTGGTAAGTACATAGCAAAAGTGGTCCAAGGAAGGTTAACCAGTGAATTGGCAAGAGTGTCATGGGGAGTGAAAGCTAGTATGTCTCACCAGATAGGTCGTGTTAATGTTATGGCTGGTCTGTGTTTATGTTCTGTGGAGTTGCTTTGCGACAATGTCTATTGTCAACGATATATGTATTTATGTATGCTCCCGTATTATAGCTGTGAAAATTCTGTCTGTTATTAACTGTTCAAGAAATAAAGTTACTGTTTGATGGGGGGCTGAGATATGCTTTAGCCTCCTCATAAACCTAATAGTAAAATTAAGTGGTTCGGCAAATGACTGAGTGAGTGAGAGTAAAACAAATCCATCTATTCTCTGAATGAGGAATTGTGAAACGTGACTATGGTGCTGTGAGTGCTTTCATATCCTTTCTCTACTTCCAAAGCTTTCAATGCAGTGAGTTCTTTTTTAGCAGGATCTAATGGAAAGACTTTCACAATGGATACCACAGGTGAACCTAAATGAAACCTCGTCACAGTAGGAAAACTGTGAAGCTGTGGCGTTATAAAGTAAATGATGGGTGTGAAACAGTGCTGTCTCAGCATGATCACTGCTCACAGGGATCTTCACGGGTACAATCTTTCACGTATACTCTTGCACAGACCGGTATCTCTCTATAGGGATGGGAAGAGAAAACCTGTCCTCCCTCATTTCTCAGTTGTTCTGTACATGAGCGGTAAGGCAGTGGCTTTAAATGTGTGTGAGTGATCAATCAAGAATGAAATTATTCTGTATGTGTTTCATTCTGCCTAGCCTTCTCCATCAAACTCCAAAATCCACATACAAAGAAGAAAAAAACACAGTTCCCCAACGAATGTCATATTTTACTGTGTTGTAAAGGCCATTCATCCAAATGTGCTATTTTCCTTTAGTTTATTAATTTCTATTTATTTTGGAGGTCCAATTCTTTTTTTCACAATACTATTTGTGGATTAATTGCAAATGTGTTTACAGTAAGATTGCTATCCATGTCAGGGGAACTCATCCTTATTTAGTGCCTGGCACTGCAGTTTCTGTTCCGGTGCTGGGACGAAAGACACTCTAACACACCCTGGGTTTGAACGCAAAATGAAAACCATTTAGTTATCGTCACACACATGCACTACCAGACCCTTTAGAAATAACAGCAATAAATAAAATGTCAGCAGGATGCAACATGGGGGACTAATGTGTTTTGGTGGGAAAGAAAGAGATGCATGCAGATGGAATCAGTGTAGCTCTGGGGCCCTGAGGTGAGAAAAATTACCTTTACAGCTACAGTCAGTGGGATTTTTAAAGCTAAACCAAGGATAGCAGGATCAATTTACATGTAACAATAACTCAGAGCTCACTGGGTAAAAATAAGCCTCGATAGGGATTAATAATGCTGTTCTAAGAATTGATCCTACTGAGCTAATTAAAACGGTCGAACGTGGAATAAGAAAAACTGGAAAACTTTCTAGCTATTGCAATTCAAGCAGTGCAAAAATAATGTATTATAGTGGGTATAGAACAGAATCCCACCCTTCCACCACAAAATATTCACATTTTATTGCTTTGCAGCCTGAAGTGAAGGTTAATCAAATATATTCTTCCAGATGTATTTACTTAATACAACTTATAACTATATTCACAGCAAAGTGAAAGATATAAAAGCAACAGTTCAGAAAATAAAAATAGAATCACTGAGATGATGAAAGGATCAACTCCAGGTGTCAATATTTTGTGGAGCCACCCTTTGCTTTGATTACAGCCACAACTATAGGATACTTCTCTGTCTCCGTCTTCCCTTCCCTGAAGGTTTTTAAAGTAAACAAAAAATACAGCTAAGAATGAGTTTTATCAAAATACTTGAACACGACATGGTAAGTGATGCACACTATGAGACTCAACATAGCTACATAACTCAAAGACCAAGCTGCTGCTACATACATAAACTCTTATCATAGTTGGCAGTATATCACTGCAGCAAAGTGTCTGATTTGGGCATTATTAATGTATATTTCTTGGATCGGTACTTGTCTTCCTTCAAATAGACCATAAGATTGTGATGCTTTTGCACCTTTAGCATAGAAATTATGATATTAATTACAATTTCTGTCTGTGTGCATGATTCCAGTAACCAGGTAGGTTGATAATTTCTTAATCCCTATACTGTACTAGTACTAGTCTTGTTCTCATGTAATTGAATGCTCTCTAAAATATATCTATGGCAAATTTCTCTATACTGGTATTAGCAGAACACATGATTTTATTATAAATGTTTTGCTGTGCATCTGCTTACAAAATGATGAATTCATTTCAAAGAGGGTGAAATATAAGTAGCAGTTAGCATATGTGCTTCACAGCAAGAAGGTCCTGGGTTCGAGTCCCAAGCTTGGTAAAGACAAATACACACACACACACACACACACACACACACACACACACACACACGCACGCGCACACACACGCACGCGCACACACACACACACACACACACACACACACACACACAGTACATTTACTTTAATGGAAGATACACTCACAAAACCACTTCACGAACATGCATGCAAGGCATGGTGGCACAGGATGCAGATGGAAGCGCATCTATTAGTGAAGGAGTTTTGTGCTGCAGAAGACAGGTGGAAGTTTCTCCAACAAGATGAAGCTTACAAAACTTTTATACCCATGAGCAATGACAACAATTTTTTATGTTGCCCTTGACTGGGATATCTAAATGGGAGACCGGGCTTGTAAAGGCTATGTAAGAACTGTTTATGGCAGCCAGCTGGAGAAGAGTGACTCTGAGTAAAAAATTATAAGTGCAATGTCCTCTGGGAAGACTACATTTTAAATATACCACCCGAGGGTGATAACACCATCAGTGGCTGCAGTCTTAGCAGAGCATTAAGGAATATTAATTTACACTCTATTTATTGAGTTTTATGGCACATTCATAAACATTTCATGAATCTTTTATAATGTGTGCTGGATAATTTATGAAAGGCTTGTATCAAAACTCAGAGGGTGGCATCAGGAGTTTTTTAAGCTGTATGTTTATGTTGACATGAAAGAAAAGTTAGATCAAATCACTAGTCATCTCTATTTATTTACCAGCACTAAACGGATTTACTGCTTAGGGTCATTACTACATTTTTTCATCGCTATCCTTTTGGTCTATGTCCTTCCATCAATGCACATTTTATTAGTATTATAGTCTGAAGGCATTAAAGTAATTCATTTGACTGTCATGCTGGATCATAAATAAGAATATTTGTTGTATTTGAATTGACCCTCATCATAGTTTGATTGCAGATGGATCACAAGCACTTCATTTTAATAGCATTCGATTTGCAGTGCTCAAACGTACAACCATTTTGATCACATATGCGACCAAAAACCTGTCAAACGTGACTAAACATTTTCATTGGTTGAACTGGTGTGCCTGACATTTAGCAGACCTGTGTTTGTCCGTGTATGTGTGTCACATTAGTTTTCCACATACACATTCTGCAAAGTCCTGTCCCTACTTTGCCACTGATTAACCCTGGCCGTAATTTTTTTTTGCTGAATGTGGATGGGGGAAAACGGCCTGTGTGTATGCGTGAAACCATACATTGTACTCTCTCTTGTGCAACATCATAACCCTAATTAACCTTAACTTACAAATAGAAATTCAAAATATGGAAATTAAATTATTTACTTTTCTTTCATCAAAAAACAAACAAAAAATGCTGGGGGCGGCATGTCCACCTCACAGCAAGAAGGTCCTGGATTCGAGTCTCTTTTTGTGTGGAGTTTGCATGTTCTTCCCATGTTTGTGTGGGTTTTCTTGGGATACTCCTGTTTCCTCCCGCAGTCCAAAGACATGCACATTAGGCTAAATGGCTGTTCCACATTGCCCCTAGGTGTGAGTGTGAGTGTGAATTGTTTTGTGTGTTTGTGTGTGTGTGTTTTGGCCCTGCGATGGTCTGGTGAGCTGTTCAGGGTGTACCCCGCCTTCGCTGAGTGTTGGTTGAGATAGGCTCAAGCCTCCCGACTACCCAAATAGGATTTATAATGACTTTGAAGGCTTTGGTGCTTGTTATACCTGTCCCTGACCCTGCATGGCCCAGCTCAGACCAATACCATCACTCGAGGTGCAACATGCCAATCACATCCTGTTAATAGTCTCATATTTTCAAGCAGTTCATGCCACAATGCTTAAGTGACAATTTTAAGGCTAAACCTCAGGATAATTCAAATTGTCTTCCTATGAGTCTGACTTTGATGTAATAACGGGTCTAATTCTACCCTGCTGAGCTCATTTTAAAACGTTGAGACTGTCATTCACACCACAGCTTTTAAAGGTGAAGTTCAGCCAGTTTGATTCAGCCTTTGTTTGTTTAGATTTCATATCATGCTTTCCCAGTCGAGCATACAGTCTGTTCGAGCACAATGAAAGCTGTATACAATACAAGTCACCAGCTGCAAATCTGGAATGGGGCACAGTGTATTCTTTACCTCCCACCAGTGTGACTGAAACAGTAATCAACAGCAGCTCAGCAGCACGTCTAGGTGACTTTAATCTGTTTATACTGATTACTTCTATAGTCTGTTTTGTATCATAGTACAGTCAACTTCTCAAGTATCTTTATAACAACAGCTCAGCAAGCTCCACTAAGACATGGCTTGCCAAAGTTGAAGCAATTTAAGTGGCCCGCACAGAGACCTGACCTCAATTTGCGGCCAAATCTCTCTAGCAAGTGTAACATTAATGTTTTGCAGCAGGGAAAAATGAACAAGCATAAGTCTCTGTGCTTCTCTGACAAGGGCCAAACTGTAATGACTAGATGACTGGATCAATGCATCTCAGCCTTGTGGATTGTTTCCAGTATCAGGCGCAGGTTTTAGGGGGGAGCCACACGCGGCGCAGGCTTATTTCAGCAGACCAGTGTTTTTCCAAGAAGTGAATTCTAGCTCCCTCGGTCTCGCGTTAGTTGTGGTGGGGTCCCACCTAAAAGTTAAGAAGTCGGCACCATTATTCACCCTTTTAGCATTGCCCAATCATCAAATTAACGCCACGCCGCCAGCAGCTTTGCCACTCTAACTAGGCTCACAGCAGTGGGTTGCATGCTGTAGTGATCCATTAGATGCAGTATTTACTATTATACATAGCGCTCCGTTTCTTGAGCCATGGCCACAAAACGTAGGCCTGCCTGTACAATAGTGGATTTCTTTGCTAAAAGTCAACCAAAAGGAAGTAAGTACAGTACAGCATAGAGCTGGGTACTTTATAAAAATGCTGATTTCACTTTGAAACTTGATGAGATGACAATCTGCATGACTGACAAAAATCCGGAGATACGGCCCATATAGAGCCTAGAAGAACATATTTAGACTCAGTATCAAAAGTACATAGGCCTAGGCCTAGATCTAAACTAGATAGCAGTTCTATTGTAAGCCTTCTTATGCCTTCTTTAATATGTTTTAATATTGAAAAATGTCTCAATAAATGCTTTTTTACAGCAATGAACAGTCAGAATCAATGCCCTCGGTTGCCTGGAAAACTCATATTTGACATCTTAGATTGAAAGATTTTTCTGGGGTATGACCCCCAGATCCCCCGCAAGGGCTGCACCTGCCTTTATCAAAATTCCTGAATTCCTTCCTGAGTATGCATTGGCTAGTGCCTACCTGTAAGCCAGGAAGAGGGCCATGGGTGCCCAAGGCTAGCCTTCGACTGTTCTAGTTTCAAGAGAAAATCTACTGTAATACAAATAGCTGAAAAAGTTGATACTGGCTATGATAGAAAGGTTTCAGAGCGCATAGTGGATACATGAGCATGACCAGTGGACCATGGAACAATGGAAAAAGGTGTTCTGGTGTAATGAATCATGTTTCCGTTAACATCGTGTGGATGGCTGTATGCTTATGCACTGCTAAGATGGGACCAACATTCACTATGGGAAGAAGGCAAGCTGGCACAGGCAATGTGATGCTTCGTGCAATGTTCTGCTGAGTAACCTCTGGTCTTGGCTTTTTATTTGGATTTTATTTTGACACATACCACCTCCCTAAACATTGTAAGTAAACTCCTTCATGACAGCAGTATAACCTAATGGCAGTGGCTTCTTTAAGCAAGATAATGGCCTGTCCCACACTGCAAAAATTTGGAATAGTTTAAGGAACATGACAAAATGTCCAAGGTGTTGACCTGACCTCCAAATTTCCAAGATCTCTAGCCAACTGTGTATTTGTGGGATGTGCTATACAAACAAGTCCAAACCACTGTGGTGCTACCTCGTAACTTACATGACCCGAGGATCTGCTGCTACGTCTCAGTGTTTGATACCCCAACATACTGTCAAAGGTTTTGTGGAGTCCATGCCCAGAGTGGACAGAGCTATATAACATAATGCAGATAGTTTTAATGTTTTAGCTTAAGGGTGTATTTATTTATTTTTAAATGGAGAACCACAATTTATGCTTCCACTACAACTATGTACTTTGTGGGGAAAATGGAAAAGACTGAAAAAGAGTGCTACAAAAAGTACTGGTGCTTGTCCCGAAATTATTTTTTTGTGTGTTATTCAAAGAAATTCAGAAAAATTTACTGGAAATGACATCAGAATAAAGTAGCTCTTTGATACAAGGTCCTTTAAATGGCAAGTCATTGAAATGATTTTTCAGGAAGATTCTTTTTTCAATTACAATAATGTTCAACAACCACAAAAAAATAAGATTGTACAAATCAAGAGTACAATTTTAAATTAATTAAAAGAGATGTCCTGTGCATAGCACATAGTTTGTGTGGGCTTCATGGAGTGGTGGCCTGGTGAAAAAGAGCACATTTTAATTTTTGTGTCATAGGTTTGTTTGGTTTTGTGTCATTGTCCATAGGTTTGTAGCCTTATGAGAGAAATATGATTTTTTTTTTAGCTCAAGTAAAGCAGGGTTTAAGACAGGCTACTAGAACAAACAACTGACAAAAAAGGAAAGAAAAAAAACAGAACAAAAAAAAGAAATAAATAAATAACACACCTATATTCATATCTGTATTTCTGTCTGTTTTGAACACATTCATTCTGTTTAGAAGCACCTGTTCTTTCCAAATGATATACTTCATTTGGTTACATTACCAATATACAGTGAGCTTATTAAATACAGGCCAAATAAGAAATACGTGTTTTATAAACATGAACAGTGTGTGGGGGAAAAAATAAAAATAAATAAAAAGGGAAAAAAAAGAGCACAAAAACATTATTCACTGAACAATAGCGTTTTTGAATCCCAGACATTTTATGGATTTCTCTTTTATGTGTGCAGTGAATGTGGTTTCTTCTCATTTGTGCATATTTATATGTGTGTGTGTGTGTGTGTGTGTGTGTGTGTGCATTCTTGCACATCCAGGTGCCAGCCTTGTCTCACTTTTTTTTTTTCAGCCACATACACCACCAAGCTTGTTTTGTTTTGCAACTGATGCTTCAGTGCTGCTTTTAAATTACAAATCTAAAAGACAATTTCTAAAGTATAATTTTATATATAGGTTTTTAAGGTAGATAGATTAGTCAGTATAGAATATCAGATTAGATCAGTATATAAATATAGAAGTTTCCAAGATACTGAGATCTATTTAAGATCATTCTGAAAGCTAAATCCTGACTTCTTATTCATATCTTTTAATAATTCCCGTTATGCATACTCAGTATTTTCCCATGTCTACACTGAAATGGTACAATCACATGTTAATAATCTTTCTTCTATTTTGAAGGATGAAGGTGCAGGGCTGATGCAGGTCAGCCATTTGAACCGAATCACTTGAGAGCACAATGGAAAGTGTTCCAACTGTGTGTAAGTGCTGTACTACTTTAGCTGCTTTCCTGAAACACCTGAGGACCAGCAAGCACTCAACAGAGCTTTTAATCCTAAGGCAGGGAGCCCGCACCTAGCTGCACTCAACCTTCACAGCCCCTAACACTTCAGCTGGAGCCTGAGTCTGTCACATGGCATTACAGGCCTTTCAAGGAGTCCATTAAAAAGCTGAGAAACCTTGAAAGCTCTTTTAGTAGTGGAAATGCGTGCTTATTTGTGCTGCGCACGGGGTGAAATCCAATCCCTGCAGTATTTATATTTAGGATTTACATTAGCTGCTTGATAGTGGTTAAAGTATGGAAGAAAAGAGATCTAAAATTAAAAATATATTCCAAGTTCAGGTTGAGAAGTTAAAACATCTTAGGGAAATCTGGCTATGGCATTTTATTTATTTATTTATTTATTTAGTGTTCACAGTTTAATTGCAGCTATAACACTAAGAGAAAGCCATTCCTGCAGTGGCACCACTAGAATTCTAGTTGTTTCATTATAGTTATACCATCACAAAAAAAAAAAAAAAAAAAAAAGTAATACAATAAGTATAAATTAGTGAATGAGTTTATTTTCAAAAACAGATAAGTCCAATTGTTTTAATTATGATTAAAACAATTTTAAGTTTTAGAAAGCTAATGGAAAAAGGTTTTTTTTAATTTAATATTTTTTTTCATAGATAAAACAGTTGGACTTATCTGTTTTTGAAAACAAACTCTTCATAAAGTCTAAGCTAAGAATATCCAATTAGCCTAATGTACATGTCTTTTTACTGTGGGAGGAAACCAGAACACCCTGAGGAAAAAACACACTCTTTATATTTGTACTCTTAGTACTCTCAACCAGCTTCATGAAGTAGTCACCTGAAATGGTATTCCAACCATTTTAAATAAGTTCCCTCGATTCACTTGGTGGTGCAAGCTATTCCAAACTATCTCTCTGGGTTTAGGTCAGGGGATTGCAGCGTCCAGGACATCTAATGCAGCATTCCTTCAATATTCTTTGTGGTAAAATATCCCTTACATTGTCTGGAGGTGTGTTTTGGGTTAGTGTCCTTTTAAAAAAAAAAAGATGATCTCACAAAGCACAGACATGATGGTCATTGCAGAATGCTGTGGCCTTGATGATGATTAAATCTGCCTTCAATTTTGAATACATTGCCAACAGTGTCAAGATACATGCAGATATCATCTGTTTTTCTTTTGTTTGCCTCACAAAGACACAGTGGTTAGAAGCAAAAGTTTTAAATTTGGACTCACCAGACTTTAATCTGAGGTCCTGTTAAGTGGCAATTTCTAGTAAGTTTGACCTTCTAACCAACCAATTATTTAGATGAATAGATTTTGACATAATACGGATTATTACATTTACAACAGACAGGATTATTTTCTGTATACAAACACAACCTCAACATAACAGAACTGGTGACCTTAATGAATTAGGAATGCAAGAAATTGCACTAAGTAACTTTTGAAAAACACAATTTAATTTGTTTTTGTTGTTGTTTACCAAAAAATTCCATGTGTGCTATTTAATCATTTCAAAATCATGATTTTTTTTTAAAAAACTGACTCATTATAATAATATATAGAAACTATTGTTAGAATATTTGAAATTTAATACAAAGCATTTTAAGAAAAATCTGATTATATTTATTTTTATGCTAGGAGAAGACAAACAAACAAACAAGATAATAATACAGTATATTAGGACATACTGTAATATGTATTGTTTAAAAATCCCATTTTACAACTATGTTGCTACAAAATAAAAAACAATTAAATAAATAAATAAATAAATAAATAAGTGGTCCCGTGTCAAATATTACGTAGCAAACAGAACACAATGGTTAAACAAGCACACAGTGGCATAATGATAAGCCAATAAAATTTCCAAATTTCACATGGACTGGTGCAACTCTTTGCAGAGCGCCTGTTGCAATACAACTAAA
The DNA here is from genome assembly GCA_039654325.1 of Tandanus tandanus. Classification (NCBI taxonomy): domain Eukaryota; kingdom Metazoa; phylum Chordata; class Actinopteri; order Siluriformes; family Plotosidae; genus Tandanus; species Tandanus tandanus. The sequence goes on from JBCNYH010000016.1 coordinate 2,163,387, forward strand.
TAGAGTGAGCGAAAGAGATTGAGTTTAAATTTTGCAGTGAGCCTCGAGGCTGAGGTGTCTCACTACAATATAACTTCATTAGTGTTGCTTATTCGGGAAATTTATTTTCTCCATTATCCAACAGACCACCAGCTGGCAAACAAAATACAAATACAAGCAAGCATGCATTTTGCATAGCGAACACACACACACACACACACACACACACACACACACACACACACACTATACAAAAACACAAAAGCAGATCAAACTAATGCATCTTAAACCTGAGGGAATTTTGTTTGATTCCTCAATTCCTCTTGTATAATGGAATAGAGCGTAATATTAGTTTAATCATTTTGTATTGTTTTCAACTTTGTTACTGGATAATACCCTTGAATTTAAAAAAATGTTAAGATGCAATTAAATCCTTAATACACTATTATTCATACAAAAGAACACCTGATGGCAGGGTTCCCCACAACTTTACTAAAATTAAATTCAAGCATTTTTCCAGGACCATCAGGATGAATATTCAGACTGACTGCTACATTCTGTAGCTATGACGTAAAATGAAAAACAGAAAATACACAGTAATGAAATCCCATAGGTTTCTAAATTCTCTTTTGGACAATTTCAAAGGTACAATATTCCGGATGAGTTTTCTGTTGTGCCACTTGATAGACACAGTGCAACTTGGGATTTAATTTGTACAGCTAACTAACAGTTATATATTTTTAATCAACTAGATACCAATACTATTAATTTGAAAATTTCTTGTTATGCTCTCCCAAAAAACAGGATCACCACAATGTGATTCTTATGTCATTCATTCACTCATTCATTTATTAATTTCTTAGCCAAACTGCTTAATCCTACTAGGGTTGCAGGGAGGCTGGAGTCTATCTCAGCCAACTCTGGGCAAAGGCAGGGCATATCCTGAACAGTTCACCATTCCATCAGAGGGCCAGCACATACAACCATTCACACTCACACCAACGGGCAATTTGCAGCCATTTAACCTAATGTGCTTTGGACTATGGGAGGAAACCAGAGTATGCAGAAGAAACCCATGCAATCACATAGAAAACATGCAAAGTCCACACAGAAACAGCCTCACTGAGATTGGGGCTCGAACCCAGGACCTTTTTACTGTGGGACGCCAATGTGCCACCTCATGCTTACCTTGAAAAAATAGCTTACACACTAAATTTAGATTTGTTACCTCCCTAGTCTTTGGGTTTATACCACGCAGATAAGATGCCTAATATAAATAAGCAGAAAAAAGAATCCAAAGGTGTAAAATTAAGAAAGAAGTCAAAGGTATATTTGTGTACCAGTATGAAAACAACTTGAGAAGTAATAGAGGGTATGGGGTAAATCATCCTTATATATCGTGAAATAGCTTTTCTGCGCAGCTCATTCTCCTTTGAGGAATATGTATTTTTTTTTTTTCTTGAAATATCTAACACTGCAGTAGATGTATATACTACCCACTTTTAGACATACAAAATGCAAGTTATATTACTTGGATATTGTATATGTATAAGCACACCAAAAGGTCAGTACATGCATACAAACTATATGCACAGAGAGCCTTCAGAGCCATGAACTATTCACTACATTCACTTAACATATAATTGTGTTTCAACCCAAAACAACACCAGCATCATCAAAGGTGCTACAGTCAATGGGCTGATCTCCGGGTGTGAAAAGATGGCATATAGAATGGAGATGGTTGAGCTCTTCATATTTTGAAAAGGCGAATGGAATTTGGTATGCCAGCCAATTTTTTAGCAACTTGAGACAATCAACTGGAGGACACTTTGACACCATGACTCCCACACACTCTGTTTCCCCCCCAAAAAAGCATGTACTCCTCGAAACCTCCAAAGGTGTGCTGTAGTATCTGTTATGGGGTAGGTCCATCATGAAACACAACCGTTTGTTCAGCACATCCCACAGATGCTGGATTGGATTGAGAACTGAAGAATCTGCAGACCAAGTCAACACCTTGAACTGTCATTTGCTTCAAACCATTCCTGACTTTTGACACCTCTTATAAAAATCATAGCTAGCTTTAACTTTTTCACCAAATGTTGCTACAGTAGTTCTTCTTTCTAATTAGACAGGGTAGCTTTCACTCCCCACATGCAACAGTGAGCCTAGGATGCCCAGGTCCCTGCCACCTTTTCACTGTTTGTCCTTCTTTGGCCCACTTTCAATTGGTACTGAAAAATGTAAGTTTCATAGAAATATAGTGAAGTCAAAAGTTTTTTCTTTTTTTTTTTCAAATGTACAATTGTAACTCATGCATTAATTTTCTGATCTGCTTAATCCTAATTAGGGTTGCGGGGATGCTGACGCCCATCTGAGCCGGTTCAAGGCGAGGACGGGGTACAGTTGTAACTGTAAAAAATCTATTTAAGGACCCTCGTACCTAGGTTACTGACTGCTTAAGGTTCCTCAAGCGCTGCATGTGTGATCAAAAATATTAAACAGTAACTTCAAACGATATTATGGAATGATAATCATTACACTTACATTATATAAAGTTGGAGATTCTCTCCTTTCATATTAACACAGAATCTTGATTGACTCTACCCATGTCCTAAGTGGGGCTGAAAAAACACTCTGCAACCCTAGGTGATATATCATATAGAGCATTTACAGTTTATTCTTGCTCAGGCTGAATACTCACTGAACCACAACTCTAGAAATTTATTGCCTAGGCCACTGTGCATGGTATGACTCAAAGCCAGTCAAATATTTTAGAAAAATGTCACTGAAAAAACATTAATCCCTGCTGCAACTGTGTGTACTGTAAATGGTTCATCAGAGAAATGAAAACATCAAGAGGGCAAAACCAACTGTTCGCTTGGTGAGGGCTGTTAAACGTGGTACTCAAGCCCCATTAAACACACTGAACAAGTGTCTTCATTAGTGAGGCTGTGCTTTTAGCATGCTAATGAGTAATAAGAAATGTATGAGCTCTAAGCAGTACAGCATTTTAGAAGAGAGCTCTCATCAGAGTGCTTACAGTCACTCACATCAGCCATGAATCGTGTCAGTCAGAGGGAAATACTGATCCTGGACTGGATAAAGTCCAAAAACTGGTGGAAAGTAAGGACTGTTTTCCTTCCAACCTGTAAGGTCATCTTGTAATTTCCTCTATGCATGTACACTGTATATCTACAGTAGATTCAATAATTTATCCCTTTGCCGAACAGCGCAATCCTATTCGGGTGTCTGTGAGGGTGGAACCCAGATGGATCTCAGTTGACTCTGGGTGATGGCGGGGTACACCCTGAACAGCTTGCCAGTTCATTGCAAGGCAACACACACACACACACACACACACACACACACACACACACACACACACACACACACACACACACA
>JBCNYH010000016.1:2173062-2183263 GCA_039654325.1 Tandanus tandanus
GGCTGGCCTTTGATAACCCAGTTAGCTGCACTGGGGGGACAGCAGTGACAACACGGTGACAGTGGGGCTTGAACCCCAGACCTTGTGATCAGTAATCTAGCTCCCTACTACCGGGCCATCACTGCCCCCTACTATTATTATTATTATTATTATTATTATTATTATTATTATTAATATTAACAATAATAATATTAATACATACATACCTTATTACAGATAAGAATAGAGGAATGACATTTGATCAAGGTATTTGGATGAGCACAGTGAGTCTCTAACAGTCCAGGCAATCAGTGCCCTCTTCTCTGAGGACGCAAAAGCACACACCATGCTGTTCCAACCAGCCGGAAGAGCATGAGCAGTGGTCGGTCTATTGTCAATAACCAGATGACCTACTGTTAGCTTTTCAGCCAAGCACAAAAGGGACCAATACTAGATTACATGCTAGCACTATAAAGAGAGACAGTGAGCGAGAGAAAAAGAGGGAGAAAAGGGAGAGAAGCTGGAAAATGGAGAAAACACCAGGCAACAACTCAGCAATCCCATTATTTTGGTTTTATACTTCTGCAGTAAAAAAATTGGACCCCATGTGAAAATGTGTGAAGCTGTGTAGTAAAAGCCAGTTGCATGTAGATACACAGCAGCCAAGATTCAATATTCAGTCTGGCTCAAATAAGTTATCTAAACCATTGTAATATCCAGAATTAGCTAGGGGCTGAAGACTCAGTAAGTGAAGTTTTGTTCTCCCCATGCCTATGTGCCCCCTTCTTGTTGCCTCTTAATACTTTAGTTTTTTCCTACAGTCCATGCACATTAGGTCAACTGGCCACTCTAAATTGAAGCTATGCAGTAACTAAATTAAATTAAATCCTTGCAGTAGACTGGGAACAAGTTTAGGGTGCAGCCTGCCTCCCACCAACGGTAAAGTCAGCTATGATTTGGCTTCATCTTTCCTCACAACCCTAAGGAATTAGTGATTTTGATAAAGGATGGATTAATTAAAGGACCTTAGCTAGTAAAGAGGGAAAACATAACACCCATATATAAATGCACACAATACTATTTTTCCCTGTTGCTCATTCTCATTTCAAAATGGATGCATGTAATGTTATGACCCATAACATATGGGTTAATAAAAGTGGTGATACCTAGAATACGTTTGCCTTTCTTTTGATTGTTTCCTTTCTTATTCTCTCCACACAATGAAAGGTGTTTTTACAAAATTCACCCACATCACATAAATAAAAACAGGTAAGTGATTTCACCCACAGTGTTAGCATGAACATCAGCCTTAAATACTATTGCTGCAAATAGGCCATCTCTTTTGCCATTCAACAGCCAGCTTAAAATTCAGAAAGGAAGGTCAAATGGATCCTCTTAAAATAACAGTAAACAGTGTATTAACAGTATAGAAGAGCATTTGAATGTTCAAACCTATCCAATCAAGCAATGACTGTGACTGAGGTAAGAGGAAACAGTATCTATTGTCTTTAACAATAAGGGTTTGATCCCAAGTTAAGACTGATCACACTTATGAATTCTCATTCAAATGATCTAAAGAAAAGTTGCATAGTGGAAGTAAATTGTGATCAGATTTAGTTAATTTCAGCTTCTAATTACTGGGATGGCATTTAACATATGCTAAAATTAATGTAAAATGCAATTAGAACATCAGTTTAATATCATAGAATTAGATACAAGAAATAGAGAAAGAAAATCAGCAGGTGGTAATCTTCTTCTGAGTGTGTCTAAAGCAGTGTGTATCAGGCCATATGAAGCAGCTGATATAGCACTAATACAATTAGCCTCCGGTGTACAGGGGAGTACAACACCATGCGAGTGCATGACACTGTGGCAAGCTGTGGATGACACACACTGATGCCAAATCCAGCAATTGGAGACTTGTTGGACATGTGTGTTCCCATCTGTCTCAATACTTCCATCAAGAACAAATTAACCCACAATGCCAAGTCAAGTTGATCAACCTCTTATAATGGCCACCCAGGCCAATGGCCCATAGCCGTGAGAAGTCCATTTTGCTAACAGTTTTTTATTCAGCAATTTATAAACCTAGCCTTTGGACTATTCAGAGCCTCTCATGAATTAGTCCCAATTTCCCTCAATTAAAAACAAGAGTATACTTATAGTAAATACCACTTTTTTTTTTTTTTTTTTTTTTCCAAAGCATTTTTCTAAAATTGTTTATGTGCCTACGTGCACAATTATTCAAGATGGTACAATATACAATATACAAAAACATGGTACAAAAAACATATAATCAATTATCATCAATATTTTGTCACCATTTGTTTAAATTTTCGGTGTCGTGCCTATTTTGTTCTTCTTGTCATTAAGACAAGGGGTATTTAAATTTTAAAGTTAAGGAATGATTTTATTGCTGTTAAAATTCAAATATATAAGCTTGCAAGAATGTGTAATATATAAAAATAAAGAAACATAGGGGATAGCTGTTAGTAATAATGCTGTGACTGTATTGATTTGAATTGCAAAATGCAGTTCTTCTGAGCATTTGTAAAAATGTACTAGTGCAAACAATTGGCTAAGGAAGTGTAGAGTAGAGAATAAATAAGGAATGAAAATAATTCATTCTGAAACCTTTTTATCATAGCCAGCATTAAACAATGCAGCAGTTTGTGCTACAGTAGCTCTCCTGTGGGATCAGACCAAACGTACTAGCGTTTGCTCCCCATGTGCATTAGTGAGCCTTGGGCACCGATGACACTCTTGGCAGTGAATGGGCTGTCCTTACTTAAACCACCTTTGGTAGGTATGGTGGGGAAAATAATTATTTGACCCCTTGCTGATTTTGCAAGTTTGCTCACTAAGTAAATTCACAAAGAAATGAATGGTATATAATTTTTACGTTAGGGTTATATTAAGAGAGAGAGAGAGAGAGAGAGAGAGAGAGAGAGAGAGAGAGAGAGAGAGAGAGAGATAGAGAGAGAATATTTAAAAAATCCATTTGATTGAGTGAAATAAATATTTGATCCCCTACCAACCAGCATTCCAGTCCTACCATTATAAAAAGTTATTCATAATCTTAATACATTATATGTACAAAAGACACCTGTTCACAGAATCAGTCTCTTCAATTCCAACCACTCCACCACAATGGGCTAGTGGTAGGACATCAGGGACAAGATTGTAGACATGTACAAAGCCATCAGCAAAAAGCTTGTTTAGAAGGATTTGTGAGATGATTCAAAAATGTAAGAAATACAAAACCATCAATTCCATCAAATGTGCAGCCCCATCCAAGATTCCCCCTTGTGTGTAAGCATGAATATGAGAAAGATTAAGTATCTGCTCAGAACTACACAGGAGGAGCTTGTTAATGATCTTAAGTTGGGACCACAGTCACCAAGAAAACAAATGATAACACACTATGCTATAATAAATTGAAATCCTGCAGCACCTGCAAGGTCCCTGGGCTCAACAAGGCCCATGAACAGCCCCGTCTGAAGTTTGCATTTGAAGTCTGCCAGTAAACACTTAAATGATTCAGAGAAGACTTGGGAGAGTGTAATGTGGTCAGATGAGACCAAATTTGAGCTCTTTAGCATTAACTCGACTCACTATGTTTTGGAGGAAGAGAAATGCTGACTAAAGCCAAAAGAACACCATTGCCAGCATCAAGCACGGAGGTGGAAACATTATGCTCTGAGGCTCTTTCTCTGCTAAGAGTACAGGACAATTTCAGTGCATTGAGGGGACAATATAAAGAAGCCATGTACCGTAAAATCTTGGACGAGAACTTCATCCCCTAAGCCAGAACACTGAAGATAGGTCATAGATGGGTCTTTCAGCATGACATTTTGCTGAAACATATGGCCAAAGCTACAAAGAGAGAGAATGAGAGGAGGTCTAGACTCTATACATAAAGTCAATATGATGACCAAAGAATTAAGGCACTTTTTTTTTTTTTTTTTAATTTATTAAAAAAAGATTTTTTTTTTTTTTTTTTTACACCAGAGGTGTCCAGCAGGGCAGCACGGTGGCGCAGTGGTTAGCACATTTGCCTCACAGCAAGAAGGTCCCAGGTTCGATTCCTAGGCTCGGGCATTTCTGTATGGAGTTTGCATGTTCTCCCCATTTAAACTGGGTACTCCGGTTTCCTCCCACAGTCCAAAAACATGTACAGTAGGCTGATTGGCGGTTCCAAATTGCCCTAGGTGTGAGTCTGAGTGGTATTATGTATGTTGCAATGGCCTGGTGAGCTGTTCAGGGTGTACCCCGCCTTCACCCAGAGTCGGCTGAGATGGGTGCCAGCCTCCCCGCGACCCTAATTATGATTAAGTGGCTTAGAAAATGAATGAATGAAAGGTATCCGGTATCAAACTCTTTGTGTTGGTTTGGACAACAAACTCAACTCTAAATGTACTACTGCTCACTTAAACTAGATGACCTGATAAACAATTCTATGGAGCCAGATTTTTGATTTTCAAACCTAGATTTTTAAGATTTGCCATTACCAGCTATATAGCCAGACCCAAATATGTCACAGATCTACCTCTGGTTTGTAGCTCAATTAAACTTATTTTAAATTATTATTAATTTATTATGAATGAATGAATGAATGAATGAATGAATGAATTAAAAATAACATGTCTGACCTCCTGCAGCATGAGTAAGTGTGCATTTTGGTTTTTTACATTTTATTGTATTGTCATGTATTTTCCCCCTTTGGCGTTTCTGCTCCCTTTTTAAGTGGTGTGCTGTTTGGGACATAGACCAAATGTACTGTGCTGTGCTAAGCACACAAGCACACATCTCATCCGTATTTAGTTTCTTTGATGCAAGTTAAAATGATAAACTCAATGAAGAAAAGGCTCATTTAAATATTTCTTATATTACCATGTAGAGAGAGAGAGAGAGAGAGAGAGAGAGAGAGAGAGAGAAATGTCAGTTATATATATCTTGGCTCCATATATATTTATTCACAATGGATCAGCTGACAACGCTGAGCCCAATCAATGTCACAGCCAAGCCCACCTAGTATTTTTTTCCAATGTATTGACTTTAGGGGGGGACACACCTGAGCTCGCTGCGGAGGTAAAAAGAAAGATAAAAAAAAGCAGACTTCAACCAGGATCTTGTTAAGGAGGCTAACATGGCAGCCCCCACTGTCATTCTCGCTAAGGAGACTAACAAGGCAGCTTCCGCTTTTATTCTCGCTGGGGAGGCTTGAATCTTGCATCAAAAGGCCAGACAAAAATTCATGCTTGTCACTGTTGCCAATTCTGTGACTGGGAAGGGTATTTCTATGTGGAGTTTGCATGTTCTGACCAAGGTTGTGTGAGTTTCCTCTAGGTGCTCTGGTTTTGTCCCACAGACCAAAGGCATACACATTAGGCTAATTTGGCTGTTCCAAATTGCCCCTTGATGTGAACCGTCTGGTGAGCTGTTCAGGGTGTACCCTGTCTAAACCCGTATAGGCTGGGATGGCCTCCAGACTTCCTGAGACCATAATAGCATTCATTCATTAATTTTCTGAACCGCTAGGATTTTCTAGGACATGAAGGGTTATCATTTGTTCTATATCTCCTCTGTGGTGTAATTTACAAAAAAACATTTTGTTCATATCCCACTTGCTTAAAGAGGCTAGTTGCTTCCAATATTGAATAATCCATTCATTCATTTTCTGAACCACTTAATCCTAATTAGGGTCGCTGGGAGGCTGGCACCCATCTCAGCCGACTCTGGGCAAAGGCGGAGTACACCCCGGACAGCTCGCCAGGCCATCGCAGGGCAGAAACACACTGTATGCAGCCTACTCTACAAAAGTCAGCAATGGTTCTTTTACATGCCTTTCACCACAGACAGTGAGAGACATAGCTGGCCTTTGATAACCCAGTTAGCTGCAATGAGGGACTGTTGTGGAACAGTGACAATGGGGCTTGAACCCCCAACCTTGGGATGAGTAATCCAGCACCCTACCACCAGGCCACAACTGCCCCACTGAATAAGATAGTTAAATATAATAGAAAAACAACATGTCAGTAAAACAGGAGAGAATGACTAACACACAGAAAAAATACTAAGCGACTGCAGCCTCTTTTGGTTTGCTGAAGCAACATGATGCATCTTTGTCATCTTTTATTTATTTATTTATTTATTTATTTTTGTGTGTGCTCTGCTCACTGGGCCTCCAGAGATTATTGCCTATGGTTTACAAAATGAATCTGGAAACAGGAACACAGGAAGATGGCTAGAAAATAGAGAGAAATGCATTAATAAGGAACAAAACAGTACATTAGGCTTAATAATTCATTGACAAGAGGTCATTCCTTCATCATTCAATTATTCTCTCTTTTTTTTCTCTTTCTCCATCTTTGAAATAAAAAATAAATATTATGAGCCATGTCAAAATGCAATTTTGCACCAAATTGGAAGTTGGGTTTTTCTTTGGCACAGCCACTGGTTCACTGGAAGTAAATAATTAAATAGGAGAAAAAGGGATACATAGAAAAAAGTAATGAGGTGGATGTGAGCTAGTCAGTGGCTATTTGTAGCTTTGGCTTTGCGAGTATGCCACAGAGTCATCACCTATTCATCCCCCTTTGAGGGTTCTGATACCAGAGTTGATGGATCGCTATCACTGCCTAGCAGTGTTGTGCCAGTTCACACTTAAAATGAAATAGTTCAAAGTTCAGTTCATACAGCTTAAAACGAATTAGTTCACATTCATTTGTTCCATTTTTGTTAATGCATAAGCTACTATTCTATTACAATTGAACCTTCTTTTACCCATGCATCGCCATTCCCAAATCACTGAACTGTGATGCCTATAAATGCCTTGTTCACAGCTGACCAGCATGTTGATTGTACACAAAGTACCTACCTCAGAAAGTGTAGCCTTGAAGTCAGTAACATTCCTATTAAATTTATTGTTCAGCATTTCACGTACTTGCTCTCTCGAAGGCACATGTCTGAATGGCTCAAAACCAGTCACCAGTTTGATGAACAATGGTTTTTCAACCTTACTCGAGGGCTGCAGATCACCCACGATATAGTCCAATACAAACTTGTCCACTTGTTGTTGGGACATGAAGTCAACAGGTCCTTTAAAAATGCGGTGAGCTTCACCTGAGTGGAATAACTTTGTTGCCTCATAGTCTTCTCCTTATTGTGCTAATATATGTTGCATGTAATCCTCAAGAATGCTCCGATGCTTCAACTCGAGGTCTCATTTCAAATTTGATGCAGATGTCCAGACTTGTTTTTTCATACCCTTATTCTGTAGGGTGAAGTTACTGGGTGTTCAGCTCCTCCTGGATGGGACGCTAGACCGTCACAGGCTATCTTCCAAGTATTTTTACTGGTACAAATTAATACTGCTGAGTGTACAGAGGCACACTTGTGGACCTTGCCCAGGGGTAATATGTTTTTAATGTATTTTATGCCTATGTATCCAATTTTTCACACATCCTCCCACCATATTTCTTCTATCCCAGAGTGTCCTATGCACTATTGGCTCACCCATATGGCATTTTTAAAGACATTTATTATTGATGGGCATCAATTGTGCAATTTATTTATTAGCCTAATTCTACTAGGGTTGCAGGGAAGCTACAAAGACATGTCTTTCGACTGTGGGAAGAAACCCTTGCAAGCATGGGGAGAACATGCAATCCACAGAGAAAGCTCTTGCTGGGTGTAGAGCTTGAACCCAGGACCTTCTTGCAGTGCTGCAGAAGCGCTTACCACTACACCACCGTGCCACCTATAGTTTTGAATTCAGTAAAGCACTAATGCAACAGCCTATATTTAGGTGGTGGTATGAAGCCAAACTACTTGATACTTTTATTCATAAGAATAAGACTATACAGCAGTGGTAGTGGGCAATTATTTGGAGATAATCATAATTGAGAGCCTAGGGAAATTGCACTAAAGTAATATTACATTTACATAGATCAGAACTTTCCAATAGGTCTAACGCTGTGATCTAATTAGATACTTTAATAGTTCAACTTCACCTTCACATTAGGCAGAGCATGTCTGTGTCTCCATAACATGTGAAAGGTCAGTGAACGAGTGTGTTCGATCCACCAGTCCCACTTTAGTACAATTTCTGTAAGCTCTCTTGAAAAGTTCCTGTCTATGTAAATGAAACGACTATCATAATATTACTTTACATGAGTACAATTTCCATAAGCTGTTAAATGTCTAGCAATAATAACATGAACAATTTATAGCTCATGTGAAAGGTAATGACTGTGGACAGACAACCATACACACAATTTCCTGCGGAACGCAGCGCATCACAGTACCTTTCGCATAGTTCATGCGAAAGGTAATAAAAAGACATTTTGGCTAGATGTATTGAACAACAGGAGAAAACTGTGTATATTCATCGCTGCAGTAATCCTGGTAACCTTTGAATTGATGAAAAGTAATGCTATGCATTAAATGGGACTATTCTAATCCATTCCAGCTTAATTTTGCAAGTGTGTTAACAAGGTAATGACACGTGCATATATATAAACATGTATGAAGACACAAAACCAGCTTTGATGATACAATGTTCAGCTGTTAAAAAAATGTTTTCTGAAACGTTGTCCTTTCGGACATATGAGGTTTCTGGCCAGCGACATGTGAAACTAAAGGGATTATTCGCTAGCATGCCTAAAAACTCAAGAGCTCAAAAAACAAAAGCCGATACCTTATCTCACCACCGATCCGGAGCCTATTCTACTGCTGTTATTGGTCCATGCTGGTGGCTTCCGTCACATGGACTCTGGACAAGGAGAGCCTTAGGACTGTCCCTCAAAATGGATCTTTGTGCCCGAGTCATTTCAGGACTGGGTAATGTGATGGGCTCACACTACACCTGCTACCAAACAGCCTGGCACTCACTGTTCCTCAGAACTAAATTTAACAAAAATATTGGTAGTCTTATCTCATCTCCCAGGTACAAAAAAAACATTCTCTTTATTTGTGCCAATAAAAAAAAACCCTACAGTAGTAAAAGAGATAAATTTCTTCTATTTTAATTGGGAAAATTAATTCACATAAAACAGAAAAGTTCAGTAAAAACTGATCTGTGACCCATTTGTCTCAACCATAAATTAGCTAGCACAACGGAATCCTGAATCATTAACTTCACAAAGAAACACTTTAACTTCTTTTTGCAAAATAAATCAAATGATTTTCTATCCTGGTGGCACGGTGGCGCAGTGGTTAGCACGTCCTGGGTTTGATTCTCGAGTTCAGGCGTTTCTCGGTGGAGTTTGTATGTTCTTTCCATGCTTGCATGGGTTTCCTCCGGGTACTCCAGTTTCCTCCCACAGTCCAAAAACATGCACAGTAGGCTAATTGGCTGTTCCAAATCGCCCGTAGGTGTGAGTGTGATTGTAAATGGTTGTGTGTGTGTGTGTGTGTGTGTGTGTGTTCGCCCTATGATGGCTTGGCGAGCTGTCCAGGTTGTACCCCGCTCTCGCCCAGAGTCGGCTGAGATGGGCGCCAGCCTCCCCGCGACCCTAATTGGAATTAAGCGGCTTGGAAAATGGATACATGAATGGATTTTCTATTTAATGACTACCTCTAACTCTGAAACTAACTTCACTGTTTTGTGGTGCCTGATGGTGCATACACACATAAGTGCAGAAAGCACTGGGTTTGAAGTTTTCACAGTCTTGAAGATTGCGGACAGGAAAGTCAACAAAAGAAATCAAACATGGAGCAGCTACAACTTAGGCTGGGCGTGGCTAGACTTACAATGACTCTTTAACAGTGTTAGATTATTTACAAAAAAGCACAGCAAGTGTGCTTTTAAATAGTGCGATAAGGGTAAGTTTGATGATAAAGGTCTGATTAGTAACAGTACTAAATCTCTTCTCAGCACCGGCGCTTTAGAATGACTAAGAACTGAGAATTGAAAATTGAGAGTTGATTTAGTAATGCTCTCTTTATTTTCAAATGTACATGAGGTAGTGACACATACACAAGGACTGACCATAATTAATCTGTTGTGTAAACCACAGCCTTCTATTTCTACAAACATAAACCCATAATGAAGGTTAGCAGTCAAAATTTAGAGGCAGTTTCCTTGGCAACAATAAACCACTTGTACTTAGAGCCACACATTTCCTGGTAGAAAAGTAGATTGTTTGTGTGTGTGTGTGTGTGTGAGAGAGAGAGAGAGAGAGAGAGAGAGAGAGAGAGAGAGAGAGAGAGAGAGAGA
>JBCNYH010000016.1:2238353-2255144 GCA_039654325.1 Tandanus tandanus
TATATAATTATTATTAAGATTATGATTATGAGTAATATCTAGGCATTTAGGCATTGATGCTTGGCTAGTCAGTTAGTAAACTACAGTAGTGTGTCGGGGGAAGCAGCTGTGCAATGTTGAATTACAAGAAAGTCACAGAAACAAAGTTAGCATATCCGTGTTAACGTGAGGACTGGGAACGGATGTTCCTGATATGACACTTATTGTAAGCCTGTGCTAGGAGAGTGCGGTGTGAAAGGTCTAATTATGTGATGTTGCCATACCAAACTGGAAAGATTTTTCAGCTGGAATTTTCAAACCAAATCTGACATCACATCACTATTTCATGTCTTCTAGACACTGTTTATATTGTGTTGTTTTAAGTTTTGCAGTAGAAACTATTCCAAAATTCTGAGCTTCCACCACACATGTCTGTTTGTCTTCCTACATGTGCACATCCCACAGATTCATGACACTTAGTAGATGCCAAAGTCATGTTGAGTGTGATACTCTGTGCAGGAAACTGCTGTGCTGGAATGAAGCTATGACAATGAGCTTTTATTTATTTATTTATTTATTTATTTATTTTTTTAGCCACCCTACTACCCATAACATGCCAATATTTTTTCACTAGGAAACAAGTAAAAAATAAAAACAACTGGCACTAAACAAAGGTACAACTTTGTGAAATAATGTTTTAAACTCAAACTATTTTTAATTAAATTTTGTTTAATTCATATTGCTAATATACAATAAACTGTAAAATCTTTATCAGAACACCACATGATCCGACCTGCCAAGAATGATCGTTACATCTTTCAGACTGTCTTCCTTTTGTTGTATTATCATTAGTGGGAGTACAGTAGGTGTCGACTGAACATGTGGGCCAACTGTCTATAAATCCTGAGATGTGTAGTGCAAGTTATTCTTTAGTTCTACCTGCAGTAAAATGCTTTATTCTGTTCAAGGTTGTTGTGGATGCAGTCTATCCCAGGGTATACTGAATACACAAATATACAGTTATATACAATATACAAGTGTACATATACACTCTAAATAGGATTCCACTTAATCGCATGGCACCATGCACACACACACACACACACACACACACACACACACACACACACACACACACTTACACCTTGGGCAGTTTATCATAACCAGTTCACTCACTGGCATAGTTTGAAATTGGTAGGAAAATGCCGAACCCACAGGACACTTATGTAGATTCAAGTAAAACATGCAAAACTCTGCACAGATAGATTCTCTCCCTGCTAGCCCTTGCTAAGTTTAGATACAGCTAAACGACATCTGCTCCTTCAAATCCATATTGGAATCCATTTGATAATCTTTTCAATCATCTAATGAAAAAAAACATAATACATACACATTTAAATAACAACATATTTAATTATTTAATAAATAATAAATTCCAAAGTAGTTATTTGCCTGTTTTTGCATAGTTTACCCATAGGAGTTTCATTGATGGATATCCTGGCAGACATTTGTGGCATGAAATTTTTTTTTAAAAAGGATTTTTAAAAAATTCTTAAACTTTAAAGCAGGGGTGTCAAACTCATTTTCACTGAGGGCCACATCCCTAAATTTCGAGGTCATCGAGATCCGAATAATCAACATCTATTCAAAAAGGGCAACCATGAAATCTGCTTGGACATATTATTTGTTTACGAATTTGTCCGTTTTTCCTTTATTCGTTTTCCTTTTTTGACAGTTCTTTGACAATGACAAGCTAGCATGCAATCTCGCTGAGTATTGAATGGCTAGCTTGAAATTAGTTTACTGTTTACTTGAAATAGGTTGGCTCCACCTAGTGGATGGATGATGAATTAAGTTTCATGGTAATTGTTGATGCAAAGAATATATGATAATCAAATACTTTAAATTCTCTCACAGGCCACATAAAATGAGCTGGAGGGCCTGATTTGGCCCGCGGGCATGATTTTGACACCTGTGCTTTAAAGGGTGTAGCACCATTTTGTCTTAACTCTATGGACTGCTGTGTGTAAAAATTCAAGGAGATCATCAGTTTCTGTAATATTCAAACCAACTCATCTGGCACTAACAACTATGTCATAGTCAAAATCACTGAGATCACATTTTTCATCATTCTGATGTTCCATGGGGCAGCACGGTGGCATAGTGGTTAGCATGTCTGCCTCAAAGCAAGAAGGTCCTGGGTTTGAGTTGATTTTTGTGTGAGAGTTTACATGTCCCCGTGCTTGCGTGGGTTTCCTCTGTGTACTCGCTAATTAGCCGTTCCAAATTGACCATAGGTGTGGATTTGTGTTTGAATGGTTGTGTGTGTTGCCATCCGATGGTCTGGTCGAGCTGTTCAGGATGTTACCTGTCTTCGCCCAGTGTTGGCTGAGATGGGCACAGTCTCCCTGCAACCCCAGCAGTAGAATTAAGCAGTTCGGAATGATGTTTCATGTGAACCTTAGCTGATAACTGTATGAATGAACAGCTGTTCCTAATAAAGGGATATATTTCATTATTGAACACAACTTAATACCTGGCAAAATAGCAGGCCTCTACACAAGTGCTTTTTTAGTAGAACAATTTGATTTAAATACCCCATCAGCAGTGCCAAAACCGTTAAAATTTGCATGATAAATCCTGTGCTGTTGATTGTGGTCTGTTACACTAGACTTGCCTAGACTTGTTCATAAGATTATGTTGAATGAACAATATGGGGACGAATATTGCTGTACTATTTCTGGAATGATTACAAGACCTATGCTGAGTTTATTAATTGTAGATTTTGAAGTGTGGTATAAGATCATAGTATGATAGTTAATAGGGGGAAGAACATCAGTACCATGGACAGTGGCATTGACCATACATTTCTATATCACTATGCTTGTATTAATCACCAATATTCAATCATTCATTCATTTTCTAAGCCACTTTGTCCTAATTAGGGTCGCGGGGAAGCTGACGTCCATCTCAGCTGACTCTGGGCGAGGGCAGGGTACACCATCGCAGGGCCAACACACACAATCATTCACACTCACACCTTGGGGCAATTTGGAACAGCCAATTAGCCTGCTGTTCATGTTTTTGGACTGTGGGAGGAAACCAGAGTACCCAGAGGAAACCCACAGGAGCGGGGAGGCTGGGGCCCCTGAGGAGCGGGGAGGCTGGGACCAGTCAACTCTCAAAGATGGGGTACACCCTGGACAGTTCGCCAGTCCATCGCAGGGCCAACCCACACATAACCATTCACACTCACACTCACACCAATGGGCAATTTGAAAGAACCAGTTAGCCTAACATGCATGTCTTTGGACTGTGAGATGAAACCAGAGGACCCAGAGGAAACCCACACCAGAACAGGGAGAGCATGCAAAGTTCACACAGAAACGCCTTTGCTGAACCCAGACTCCAACCCACGACCTTCTTGCTGTGAGACAGACATGCTAACCACTACACCACCATGCCGACACAGCCTGAGAACGGATAAATTGAAAATGAGTTTTGCTGAAGCTTTCTGTGCGTTTCTGTGTATTTGTAAGCTGCCTTCTTATGCTGTTAATGGTCCCACCTGGATAACCTAAACAGTTTATTACCATTGTACCAAGTGTCACCATTGCTTCAGTGGATAATTATCTTTATATTGCAAATTTGTATTTAGAACTGCTGCAAAAATTATAATGATGTAATACCAGGAATGTTATTCACAATCTGTTGTGTCACTGCATGATATAGTATTGAGAATTGCAGCTTAAATGGAGCCAAGGGCCCCATCATCACACTGCCCCTATGCTCAGTAAAACCACAGTTGTTGGGAGGAACTCAAGTGCACAAAGCTGTGACCTCAACTTAACACCTGTGGGATGAATTGGAATTGTGACTTTGCACCAGGAACCTGACCTTACTAATGCTCTTATGACTCTTTGGGAAAATCCTCAGAGAGATACTTCTCAATCTAGTGTAAAGCCTTCCCAGAATAGTGAAAGTTATTATAACAACAAAGTAGATTGTGTTCACAATTAATTTGTGCTACCGTATATAGATACTTTGTGAAAATTGGTCTTGACAAAACTGAAAAACCCACCACCTTTTGCATACGAACAGAATCAGTGTTAATACTCACAGCCTGAAAATATCTAAACATGATTATATTTAGATGAATTCAAATTACATCTCATCCCTCGACTCGTTCCTAACTGTGCTTGATTTTGTTTTTCCTAATAATAACTTACAGCTTCTTAATGGAACTAGGCAAGGATGTTTATCACTTTCTTAACTTTAAGTTTTTACTTAACTGTGGCAGCAAGGTGTATGATTGAGTGTCCGCTGTAGATGGAGAGGAGTCAAATAAAACCAGCAGGTAATGTGATGAGTCTCACCTGTATCTACTTACCAGCAGGTTATTTATATGTGTTTCTTGTGTGTCTGCAGATGAGGCCAAGAGCCAGAAAGACAGAGAGAGAGAGAGAGAGAGAGAGAGAGAGAGAGAGAGAGAGAGAGAGAGCACAATTGTGTATCTGTATCTTCACCACATTTTGTTTGTGTAAATTGTATGGTTAAACACTTTCTATATCTCAGAGTAAGATACTAGTAAAGTGTCTGAAAGGCAAATATTGCAATTTAAGTTTGAAAAGTTTGAGTCAAAGTGAATGAACACAGTGGAAAGTCCATCTGTCCATAATCCATGAGTCATAAAAAATGAGTCTCATGTCTCATTTCTTAATAATGATAAATTGTGGTGGGACGGCACGTATAATGCTGTAATGATTAGCACTTTAAAAAGGCCCTGACAGCAAAAAAATCGTGGTTTCAAGCTCCATTTCTGTTTTCATTTCAGCAGGGGCAATTTTGTGTGGAGTTTGTATGTTCTCCCCTTGCTCTGGTTTCCTCCCAAAGTCCAAAGACATGCACATTAGGCTAACTGGATTCTCGATTGTCCCTAGGTGTGAATGGTTGTTTATGTTGACCCTGTGATGGTCTGGTGAGCTGTTCAGGGTGTACCCCGCCTTTGCCTGGCGTCGGCTGGGATGTATATATATATCTGCTGAAAGTGAATATTTGTCAAGAACTTTTATTCACTGAACTGCTAACAGTTCCATGGCCAGGTTTTGCAAAAGGTCACAGCAGGAGAATAAATACACATACAGTGCATATTAGTGTGGATCCTTGCACAGAAACACACACACACACACACACACACACACACAAACACACACACACACACACACACACACACACAAATCCTTCTGTAGCTTTGCTAGGCACACTTTCAAACTGCTGCAACTGAGCAGCAGCAGAGTAAATATGCTTTCCTCACTGCTATTTGCCAAATCTCATATCCTCTGCCTGAGAAACCGGGCTGATTGCTCTGTAGTGCAGCAACAACAGAAGCCTGCTAGACCATGTAACAGAAACAGCAGGCAGTATTTGAATGCAGAAGTAATAAGGTCACACTTCTTTTTTTGTTCCCTGAACAGCCTTAGATTCACAGATTCAAATGACTTTCTATTTTAGTCTTCAGGGGGAAAACTATGTTCTCTCAAATGCCATGCCAAGAACATCAGGGTCTCACACTTCCCACATTTTAAACACTTTTCTTATAAGTAAATACATTTCAATGCAAAAGTTAGATGCAAGAGCTAAAAGTTGCATTTGAGATATCTGTCACACTGTCAGCCCATTCTCACACACTACACTTCCCAGCAGCCCTTGCACTGATCCCAGTCACCTGATTATTGACACTCATGTCACATCTTTATTGACACACTTGACTTCCATGCACCTGATCACCATGCACTATATTTAGAAGCTCGGTTTGTCATTGCTCAGAAAAAAGAAGTATCAATACTCACATGCTGCTGCATTGTACAAAGCCTTTGTTTATGTTCATACATTTTGATAGTGACTCTTTTTCCTTGCTCTGAACTCTACCCTAACCTTAGACTTTGATACTGCTGTTTCTGTGTATGACACTAGCTTTGCTATTGGCAACTCCGGTTACCTATGCTCTAGACCTTAGCTTATTACATTTACCTAAACCATGCTTCCTTTGTACTGCTCCATTTGCCAATTCTGACACTACTGGCTGTTTTGGATTCTGTATTTCGATTTTCCCTTGACATCTCACTCACTCATTCACTCATTTGGTAAACCGCTTAATCATATTAGGGTCGATGGACTTGCATTTTTCAGGCAAATCCCAAGTCAATTTGTGTAAAATGAATGGACGACTTGCACTGCTCGCAGCATACGCCATCTTTTGCATTACGTCCATGATGGCTGCTGCACAATTTCTGGTTTTACTTTAGTCACATGACAGCATAGATACTATACATAACAACAGCAAGGGCATGAGAAAACTCCCTAGGCGAATAAAATAGCCGTAGTCCCACAGGCAGCAGCTCTACAGTATATCTGAAGTCCAGATATTCTCCTTTACTATTACATGACCAGGATTAAACCATTTAGAATTAACAAAGATGGCTAGACCTTCTCCTTTCTGCTTATCGCTCTGTTGTCCCCTGTCCACTCTAACTGGAGCAAAGCCATCCAGCTAAAACAAACAGTCTGGAATGTTCCCTGTTAGCCATGTCTCTGTGAAACACATCAGACTGCACTCCCGGTATTCGCATTGACTGTTTGCCAATATTGTGAGTGAGTTCCTCTACTGTGTTGGTCAGCAATCTAACATTCCCCATGATAATTAAAGGAGGGCACATTTCCAGTTTCCTGTTCCTTTCACAATTCTCTCTTGCCTTTGCTCCGGCTATTGTCCCCCACCAATATCTTTGCAGTTCCACTGATATGTCTGCTGGTGGAGCCCCCGCTCGAGCTTCGAACAAAAGGAGTGCTTCTTCGGTGTGTTTGTGATGGTACCTGTTCATAATATACATGAACTCCGTACATATGAAATCCAACCGAATCATGCTTACATTTGTACATTAATCAGAGCTGGGGAATTTCCAAAATGGACATAGATTATTTGGCTTTCCAAATATGAAGCAGTAAACAATTTGTTGTGGATTCAGAGATCATTATATTTGTTCTTTTTTGCTCTCTAAAATTTCACACACACACACACACACACACACACACACACACACACACACACACACACACACACACACACAAAACCCTTTGGTCATGACAGGGTCGAGGAGGTGTAAATTGAATTCCGTGGTGATTTCAGCAAGCTGTTATGAGTCCTGATTGAGTGTTGAGTGACCAGTTCTCACTGTGAGAAAAGCTTTGATTTTATGTTACATTCTGGGGTATTTTCTCCCCTAAATATATTCGCCCTCTTGTTCCTGTACCCAGCTCACACATGGTTAACTAATCATGCTATTTATATTTCATTAATGTACATTTATATCTGTGATAACAAATAATGTGCTAATAATTCACTCCAGCTTTGGAAAGCATTTGCCCACCGATTCCCAAGTACCATAGATTCCCTTGTTTGGATGACAGTACATGGCTCTCTGTGGCTGAAGCCTGTCTGCCTCAAGTTTTGCCAAGGTTAGAATTTTGAGATGCTTTTCTGCTCACTCAGGTGGAGAAACAGATCTCATATCAATGATGCATTGGGCCACTTTCATAGCTTCTGTTACCTGAGAGGGTTGTAAGCCCCCAGCAGAACCTGTTCCCTAAAACAAAGCAAGGTTTTAGCTGATAATTATTTGAGCTGCTATTGTGTTGCTGCAAGCCCTAACAATTTTGACACTTGTTCTCTGGTACTCATATCAGCCCATCTGACATATCTATTTTGTGGTCAAAGACACTGAAATAAATTTTTTTTTCTCTTCTAATGTTTGATATGAACATTAACGGAAGCTCTTGAACTGCATCTGCTGCCACAGGATTGGTTGATTTGAAAGCATTTGTAATGTTGGTAGGGACAATTTGGTGGGGGTCTGAGGGTGCTCCCTCAGAAAAATGTTTAAATGTAGTAATCTTCTATGGTATAAATTGCATGGGAGAGTGTGTGAGTGCGAGTGGCTGTGTGTGTGTTGACCCTGTGATGGTCTGGCGTGCTATTCAGGGTGTACCCTGTCCTTTGCCCAGAGTTGGCTGAGTTATGCTCCAAACTCCCTGCATCCCTATGATAAAGAGGCTCAGCAAATTAATTAATTAATGTTTCTTTGCCCATGCTTTGTGTCCTGTTTTGTGTTTAGCTGGTTACCTGTTGCGTGAGCTACACGAAGGGTACTGTGATGCGCCAATATTCATTCCACAGAAATGTGTATGTGTTTGTCTGTCCACAAGTGTGTGCTCGGTCCAAGTAAGTTATTAGCTTTCACCTGAGCTATATATTGCTCATGTTATTATTAGACATTTGAGAGCTTATGGAAATTGTACTAAAGTAAAGTAATATAACGATAGTCATTACATTTACTTTGGCAGGAACTTTCCAATAGGTCTAACGCCAGGATCTAATTAGGTCATTAGAAGTTCAACTTCATCTTCAAGGTAGACAGAGTTTTCTTGAGTCCGAGTACCCATAACACGCAGAAGGTTACTAAAGACCATCAGTTAGCGAGTAGTTCTACAGGAGAACTGTATTCAGTAAGACTCAATGTAAGACCAATTATACTTGAAGACATATTACTTATCTTTGTAGTTAATAGGAGCAAAATAAGTGTAAATGAAGAGCTATTTATTTGTTCTTGAGTTGTAGAACAGTGCAGGATTGTGAAGTCTTACCTTTTTTTAAGAGTCTGCAATCTGAGTTCATTTCAGTGCGCTTAATGTAGAAGGAAATAGAATTATTTTGTAGTTTGTTAGTCCCACAATAAAGCTCACTGTTTACTCAGTTGATACAAGTTTCTGCAAAACACTATACATTCATTCATTCATTCATTTTCTGAAGCGCTTAATCCTAATTAGGGTCGCGGAGAGGCTGGCGCCCATCTCAGCCGACTCTGGGCATGGGCAGAGTACACCCTGGACAGCTCGCCAGGCCATCGCAGGGCAAACACTATACATGTTTTTTCTAAATAATTTTCTTTTAGCAACAGGCATGTTTGCTCCTTTGTAGATGTAAACCAGAATAGTACGAAGCAGAGCTGCTGATCATAAGTGCAGGAATGCATGTGTACCTGTCCCTCAACATGAGCGTCTGCCTTCGATCCTAAAGTTATTAGGGAACTTTGAGCCTAAACTTGCTGGTGAAGAATAACTTAAAACGTTGTGTATTTGTCAGCACATCCACTTGCAGACCAAGCTCTTCAACAGAAATCTTAGAAAGAAGTTCTACTGTTACTCACAGTTTTCCTTGCCATTGGCTCTACAGTTCCCATGTGTTCAGAGAATGGTTTTGTAGAAAACACAATAAAATACAATACAAACTCACTCTCTTGTTTCCATAGCAAGCTTTATATAAGCCAGGAGGCGTTGTGTATGGTACTGAGCAGGTTCGAGGGGGAAGTGAGACTGTGTCTGAAAGTAGTGAGATTGGGCTGCTCATATTCAACACTCATATTGCACAAAAGTTTTAATAGTTAAGCTGTACATACAATATACATCAACCTAATTTGCAGACTTATGTATGATGCATTTTGCAGATTAAGTAAATGCAAAACTCCTATAGTATTCTAATAGTATTCAATGTTGGTTGCTTGATTTGTAATGATCACTGATTATTGTTAGTGTTTAATGACAAAGAAAATTTGTGCTAATTAAAAGTAAACGTGGCTGTCATGGATATGTTTTTGTAACAGTCTACAGTCTATGATCATTAATTTATAGTATCTGTTGCTTATTAAGATAGGATTAATGAAAGGCCTCGAACAATTGCATGAGCCTCAATGAGCTGTGTGTGTGTGTGTGTGTGTGTGTGTGTGTGTGTGTGTGTGTGTGTGTGCCAGGCTTGGTGGAGAGACTCCAGAAGGTAGAAGGTGTTATGGAGGGCAGAGAGAGGGTGAGAGGAAGTAGCAGGGCATGGTGCCCTTTCAGCCATATGGGCACTGCTAGCACTATGGCTAGACTGAGCCTCGTCTGACTTTATCTTCATCCCCATGTCCAACCAGAGAGAGGAGCCATCTGTGTGCTGTGCCCTGTGAGCCAGAGGGTCATCAGCTCAAACTGAGTCAATGGAAACATCCAAACTTCTCGAGGGGCTTTTGCTGCCTCTCTTTCACTCCTTTTTGTCTTTCTGTGTTTTTTTTTTTTTTTTTTAATTTCCATTCTTTGTAGGAGGTCTGATCTAAAAAATGTCCATTCTATGGCTTATGAATTACAACAACCTTTACATTTCCTTGCTAATTTAGAGTTTAATATTTACTTTTTTATATCGTATGAAGCGACACTGAAATAATTTATTTTTTAAAGCTGGTGCTTATAATAAATTCTCTGTGATCATAAAAACTAAGCTACATGCAAATTCTTCCAAGAATGTAATCATTACTTTGTGGTGTGTAGCTTTTTTTTTTTTTTTTTTAGATTTTTCTTTTATTTGCACTTTTTCATAGGAAGGTACATGAATATGACCCTTTTTGTGTTGTTTTGATCTGAATTTGAATCAGAGCTACAGAAATGTGATCTTGGATAATGATCACAAACTCTGTGGTCTTATGACACAGCCTAAAAATTGCATTCAGACTTTGCTGACATTCGCAGGTTCACACTGAAACCACACTGTATCCTCTTCCACAGATGGCACAGACAAACTAAAACACTCCAGTGTTTATTTCCTGTATGGTGTCATTGGGTCATGAGCAAGCAAAGCCTTGCCTTATGTTGTGGTGTGTAGTCTGCCTGAAGCGAAAAAATTGTAAATCTTTTGTATTAGTTTTGCCTAGAGATTACACAGAAAAATATGCAGTTCATGAGATGTTTTGAAGCCAAGAACAAGGGAAAATCCAATTTTCTCAATGCTCTTAACTTGACCTGTGAACTGACCTCTGCTTGACACACAGCTTTGAAATGTTTTGTGTTTTGCACTCCATGCAATATCTATTTACCAGTCAGTATAGCCCAAGGAATTAAATGGCTTTATTGAAAATGTAGGCAATAATCATGTTTTCTCTCTCTACACTTTAAGTGTTGGCCTATCAAGTTGATGAATTTTGCAACGTTTGTGTAGGAGTGAATTTAATGAAAACTCTTGTCTTTGCAGATATACACAGGGAAAAAAAGAAATACTGAGTAGTATTATCTTTTGGAATGATTTGATATATTAATTCCCATGTTCTTTTCAATTAACTGGGACAAATGCCTTAACTGAAATGATGCTGATCCTTTTAACACTAGTACAGAATTTCACTAGGCTAAAATTAGCCCAGGCCTCAGTAGTACAATAGTGCTTCTAAAGATGTAGCACAGTCAAGAGAAACACTTGAGATATAGAGAATAGCTAAGATCCTATTCACAGCAATTTTAGTGAAAATTGACAACATCCCAAATCAAACAGAAGAATAAAAGTAAACAAGGTGTTTCTTATTATTACATAGATCACTAATTGGGTCCCAAAGGTCCCCATAATACCAGGAAATTGATGCCAATGGGCTGAGACCTTCTCCTGTACCTCTCAGTGGTTTTCCCAAGTCATAAAATCATGTTGTCAAATTACAGTTTTAAGATAGCAGAGCATTTCGACAGTGTCTCGAATGCCTCTTTCAATATTGGTATATCAACAACAATTTCCTCTGAAAGAGGACTGCAGCACAGCTTTTTCCATTATTAAAATTGTTAATAAAAAAGAGTGTGTATTTGTTATTTGGAAGATAGAAATGAATTTTTGATTAGAGCTTTTGCGTAGTCTCAGACAGTTTCTGCAGTTCTGAGGGGGGTTTGAACATTCAAATTAGATTAGACATTAATAAATATGGAAATGCGGCTGGCTTTCTCATTGTCAGTCTAATTTGACTTTATCCAAGTGTATAATTCTGCTTAATTTTTGGTGCTGTATTGTACTCATGTCCAGGTCTTTCTGAGAAGCTGGTAGACAGAAAAGAGGCTTCATGTGCACATATCACTAAACCAAACAGACCCAGCCCAGTTCATTGCCACAGATCCACAAATTCATCTGCTCTGACAGCTGAAGATAAAGCTAAAGAAATCCATGCAAGCACGTGGAGAACATGCAAACTCCACACAGAAATACCCTGGCCGAGCTCAAGGCTCAAATCCAGGACCTTCTTGCTGTGATGCGAGTGTGCTTATTCATGACCCTGAGCCAAAACAATACTTCAAAATACTTATATCTGTACAATTTTTATTGTGGTTACAAAAATCAACGAGAGAAAAAAAGCAGCACATCATATTGCTTTTGATTCTGCATCTGCTAAGCATTATCTGGACATGACCCTACTCTAGTTTAAATTACAACATGTTATTTATAAATATTTATCTGATATTAATAGGAAGAATCAGTGATATAGAAAGTCCTTCTTAATACCGATATTTAAAACATGATGGGCATGGTGAATTGAATCTGCAGTCATTTCTGTTTAAAATAACCATGCTTTACAACTGTGGGGAACAGAAAAGTATTTCAGAACCCACAGCACATCCAGCCTTGAGGGTGATTGGCTACAGTAGAAGACCAAATTAAGTTTATTTCCTGTAAGTCAAGAATAGAAATATGTGGTGGCAACGGGCACACAGTTACCAGAAAGTATAGTCATAACAATTGCAAAGACTGAAACTAATTTCAACTAAGGAAATTTGATAAAATTACCAAAATTGGGTAAAAACTATCCAATATATTATGTAAACTTGGAAAGATAGTGCTAAAGAATCAATCTCATGCAATAAATATGGCCAGAAAAAATGCTTGACTAACCATGATCAAAGATAATAGAAAGTTGCACTGTAAATAAACGGACAGTAAAACTCACTGCAAAGTTTGATAGTGAAAGTAAAAGCGTTTCCATAAACACAATACGACAAGATCTCACAGGACTGGGATTGAACAACTGTGTGGCCATAAAAAATATTTGTAAGTGAAAATATTTGGAATAAAAAGGCTTTGTGTTGCTAGGGAAATGAAGCACATGAAACGATATGCCTGTCATGCATAGTGGTTACCGTACAAGCCTCTGGAGGCAGTGTTATGATCTGGGGTTGCTTCAGTTGGTCAGGTCGAGGCTCAGCAACATTATGTGGCAATATAAAGATGTCAGCTGATGACCTCAATATATTGAATCACCAGGTTATCCCATCAATGGAGTTTTTCTTTCCTGTTGGCACTTATATTAAATCCGGGCTCAAATTGAGAATGAGTGGTTCAAGAAGAATGAGGAATCATTTTCCCACATGAACTGGCACGAGTCCTGAGCTTGTGGTGAAAATATCTGGGATTTACTGGAGAAGACTTTACGTTGTAGCTAAACTCTCTTATCCTCAACACAAGATCTCAGTGAAAAGGTAGCACAGCTCTGGACAGAAATAAAAGTTAGGACATTGCATAAGTTTATTATAAGTTTAGGAAACAAAGCCACAGAAAAATGCATGCTGTAATCAAAGAATAAAGGCTAATCAAGCAAATAAAACTATTTTATTTATTTATTTGTTTGTTTGTTTGTTTGTTTGCCAGGGTGGTATATGTAAATTTAGAAAATAATAAATAATAATGTTTTATTATAATGAATAATTAATTTAACAATGTATACTATAAAACAGATTTAGATTAATATTTTTATTTATGTGTACTTTACAAAAATCCTGTAACTTCTGCATATAAATTTCAACCATTTGAATCTATCCCTAATGAGCAAGCCTGAGGTGTAGAAGCAAGACAACATGAGGAAGAAACTTTGAGCAGAACGAAACCCAGGAACCTGTATGAATTGGCTCAGGGGTGCTTAAGTATGGGGAGAGAAAGGAAGAACATGTCAGAGAAAACCAGCAGGAAAAAAGAAATGTTTGCACCGATGCATTATTAATACCAGCCTATTCACTGTATATTTTTAGTTTATTCTTAGTAGCCTGGAGATGACTATAGAGAACCATAGCTATGCTACCATAGCAATCCTACATTCACAGTGTCAGAAAGAGACAATGGCACTACAAATCAAAAGCAGTATTTCCATTAGCTGGCTTTTGACAAAATGGAGAATTGCTCTTCTAGGAAAGTACGGATCATGCAATATGCCTCATTGACCCTCTTAGTTTGTCTTAGAGAGGAGCAAGCAGAGAAAACAGAAAGCATGGCCAAAATGTCATCAAGCCCATAGGCCAGGCAGCTCAAGAGGCTTCAGTTGTGATATTTATCCTGGAGGTCTGAAGGGGAGTGCGGGGGTGGGGGAAAAGAGTAAAAAAAGAAAGAAAAAAAGAAAAGGAAAGAAAAGAAAAATGTGTAATTTCACGGTGCCTTCAGGGGAAATTTGATTTCTGCTGGGTGACAGGTTGATAAATAGCAACACAGCAAATACAGTGTCCTCCCAAACTTGAGTCTGGAAAGAAGTCTTTGTCAGAGTGAGTCAGAAAGAAAGTAGATACTTTATGTGCCACATAAATGCTGTAGAAACATGAATGGATATGAAGAGTTAAATGATATGAAAAATTATTGACTCTCTTTTGAGTTTTTTTTTTTTTTACAGATATTGTTGTATTTTCAAATATGAGTCTACTGAGAGAGATTTTCTTTTATTATTATTATAATTATTATCTCATTGTCATACTTTTGCATTACTCATCTTTATTTCACTGAATATGGTATAAAAAAGGAATAAAGAAAAGTTCCATCGTGTCACTTGAGGTGGGAGGGCACAGAGGAAGAATGGATGCAAATGCAGAACTTTTTAATAAAAACCAAACGCACTGGCTGGGAAGGCAAACAAGCTGAAAAAAGAACAAATAAACATAAACCTTCGTGTAGGCCCAAAGAAAACGGACAAACTGACAGACCAACAAATTAAACAATATCAATAACCTAGGAATGAGGAAAACTGAAATGAGTCCTTAAATAAGGCACAGTCGTTTGTCCGTACACAGTGCTACATCACTGTTGCTGTGCCTCCCAGGGATTTTATCCTGGAAGTTTTGTCTGGTCACATAGATGAGGTGCTTCACCAAATCTCATGCGTGACGTGGGGATATGGAGGCAGGTATGACACATTGTTTTCATTTCTTTTTATTTCCTTTACAATAAAAAAGTGAGGAACAAGGAGCTTCTGTTACCTCACCATATTTAAGGTATTACTCACTGGATCTCAATACTTTCAGTATTTTAAATTTATTAGTGTAGTTTCTAATACTGAGGTCAAGTTATTTTTTTGTATGAAGGTTCTGTGCAGGTTTTCTTCCTAAATCTGTATGAGTTTTCTCCAGCTTCCTTCCACGTGCCAGTTGGCACACTGTCTGTGGTAAATTGCCCCTACTGTTTAATGAGTATGCAAATGTTTGTGTGTGTGCATGCATGGTGACGGGTGTTTCATCCAAGGTGCATTCTTACCTCATTGTCAGCGTTTCTTGGATAGGCCCAGATTCCACAGATTACCTTATTGCAATTAAATTGTGTGTGTGTGTGTGTGTGTGTGTGTGTGTGTGTGTGTGTGTGTGTGTGTGTGTGTGTGTCTTGGGGGTGGAGGGGAATTCCAGCATTTGTGCCATCCAGTATTTTCACTCAGTATAACATCTCTTTAAAGTCAAATGAAAGGCAAGCCTTTTCTATTCCACATGAAAATATGTATATTTTCATTATCAGGTGGTTTTTACTTATATTTTCTTATTTGCAACATGCTAAAATCTGTTTCAAATAGCCAGTTTGAAAAGGCTGCTGTTTCAGTCTCGCAAGTGCACAAAATCACATGGATATGATGTAAATCTGTCAGTTCATATAATGCAAGATAACTACAAAAATAACAGTATACAGATATTAAACTAACAAGTCATATATAAATTGGTGAACATCTGAATAGAATAAAACTAGGCACATCTACACATAATACAAGCTACATCAGACAAATATAGGCTTATGTACATGAATGAATGATATAACCTGCAATTATTCACATACAAATTACTTTCATTCTGTACCATGAGATGTATGCAAGCTTTTAATAGGCTTGGGTTTAGTTTCCCTTTAATTCTGGCTTACTTAAACTGTGTAAATTGTTGCAAAATCAAAAAATGCCCATTTAATCCAATGAAGTCTTTTATAATTTTTTATGGGGTCAAAACAATTATATTGCCTTGCCCTTCATTTGTAATGCATTTATGTTTAATGTGTTTAAACACACAAAGAATAGAAATTACTTCTTTCACTTCTGTGAAGAGGATGAGGGGAATTTTATCCACCAAGAAGAGCCATAAATCTTGCATGCTCGCACTATTAAACACCTTGAATGCTAAGTAGCCTAGTAGGCTCCTCTTTTCATGCAAACAGTCAAGTATTGGTAGATTATAGTGTTCTATCTTCTGGTATTTGCATGATTGCTTTGACATCATTGGGAAATAGGTTTACGTTGCATTCCCCTTTGGCATCCCTTGGCATGCATATTATATGATGCAGTATGCAATTTTACTACAATATATATCTTTTTCTTTTACCACCTTTTCATGGTAGTTTAAAAGTACATGCTGCTAAGGATTACTCTCACAATAATTTTACAAAAAGAACAAAATAAAATTCAGATTTCAAGAGCGCCAATAGCTCTTATTTTCAGGTGAGAGCTACCTCCTACTTCCAGTTCAGATTTAAGATTATAAAGATGTATTATAAATGTCCACTATTGCTCAGGTAATTGGATCTAAATATAATAAGTTGAAATCAAGGGTAATAATAATACTAATAATATTCATTCATTCATTCATTTTCTTCCGCTTCTTCCGGGGTCGGGTCGCGGGGGCAGCAGCCTAAGCAGTGAGGTC
>JBCNYH010000016.1:2333359-2344039 GCA_039654325.1 Tandanus tandanus
AACTATTAGAGTTCCTGTTAATGGTGATAAGCTATCTGGGTGTAAGTCCAAGCAGAGCAGTGTGATTGATGAGCACCAGTCTATCCTAGATAGTAGTTTGTCAGCGTATTCTCTTTACTATATTATGTGCTTTGTTTCATTAGCCTTTTCTGAGGCAGTGATTTTAGCTATTCTCTATTTGGTGCTTACAATAAAAGACCCTAGGAATCAAGGACAGTGGATAAAGATGAAAAATAATGTATAAAGCAGAATATTACAAAAGTAATTTAGGAAAGTGTTATCATGGTTGTAAATGTACAGCCATAACATATTTGGATATTATTTCAGTGGTAAAAGATGAATGGTAATGGTATATATGTGTATTTGAAGGTTGTTGTCAATATTATTATTATTATTATTATTATTATTATTAATATTATTATTATTATTTACTAGTGCGGTGTCATTCAAGCACATAAATAATAGTTTATATGTAAAAGCAACTCTCCTACAACAGACATCACTTAACTGGTGACACTGGCTCAAGCTTGACTCCCTTGTTACATATTCCTAGAACATAGTGGAGGGTTATCCTACATCCAAACTAGCAAGAAGCAAAGAGACAGACAAACATTCATTATCTAAGTATGTCCACAACACAGAACAGTGATTCAGTGACAAGTGACAAAGTGATAGCACAACAAGTGACATTTGAATTGAATGAATTTGCTCAATTTTATGCAAATTATGTGCAGTATGATATAGTAAAATGACAAATCCAAATAACTGGCCTGAATGATTCCTTGGACTAATCCTATACCATATAAAAGGCTGAGAACCAGAGTGGTCTCACCAGCAAAAAGCTGTTTTTGAGAAAAATAACATGAAAGTGTTAGCAATACAAAACAAAAATCAGGGATAATGCTCATGATATGATTCGAGGTCATAAGGAAGACGAAGGGGCCATTCTGGCATGAATAGACCTTATACACATCTGTCAAAATATGACCTTATCTCATTTTTCAGTTTTTGTGGGTTAGATCACTGTGGCTCTCAGCTCTTCGTATGTGGTCCAAAGTTCCCAACTTAATCAGAACACCCCCCCCCCCACACACACACACACAGACACACGCACACACACACACACACACACACACACACACACAATTTTAGATCCCATTTGCTGTTAATATTTAGTAACTGTTTAATGTAGGGAAATGCAAAGAAAGTGTATGTAATGTAATGCAGGGAGACGTGGGCTTGTGCATAATAGGAGTCTGTAATAAACGTTCCAAGCCAAACAAATTCAAACAACATGATCAATAAATAGGTATTGCAAACATGGATATCTAAGGTACAGGAGATGCAAAAACTGCTACAAACATGAGATGAAAAAATTGCTACAGGTCAAACACAGGATATAAATAAGTCAAGAAAAGAAGGCTCAGAACATCATGGAGCAAGTTCATGGGAAAATATACTTTGCAAATATTCTTTGAAAATATACTTTGCAAAATATCCAGTTAAACAGAGTCCTGATATAAGCAAGTGCATTTGTGTTGGAACGAGTACATAAGCAATGTGTAGCAACATTTTTTTATACTAATTTAAAGTTTTAGTATATACTACACAGAAACACAAAGTTAAACAAATGAAAACAATACTGTTTGACAGTAATGATGCCACCTGCTCCAAGTAACAAACTGTAAATGTTAGCTGTTTCAACTCAAACAAGCCAGGGAACCAATCAGGTTGCATGTAGTATATACTAAAATATAATATTTGATTTGCTCAGTGAGGTATTTTATATTTCATTTCACTAACTGAGGATTTTATCACATCATTAATATCAACATTAGGCGTTGACAGACCTTTTATTATACAATAAACTATCAATACCAATTACCTGGCAGGTGATAGATGAGAATTTGCCTTGAAAAAAAATTATGCCCCCCCTAAATGAATGCACACACACCAAATCTCTCAATTTATGGAAATGTGCAAGCAGAAAATCTTAAATAGTGGTGTAAAGATTTAATAATAATAATAATAATAATAATAATAATAATAATAATAATTCTTTGACACTGTGAGGGATTAAAAAATTATTTTCACTGAAATAAGCGAGATGTTGACTTGCAGGCAAACATAGAACACTCAAAAACTGGCATAAAATGTAGCGGTGCCCTGCTGGGGCATTTTCTTTTTAGCATAGTTAGTGAAGTGATCAGAGGGTGAAAAAACATCAATTCCAGTCCTCATGCCGAACGATGGATGATGTGTCCTTTCACTGGACTATGGGGAATTAATGGCCCTCCTGTGCCTTGAGAATTGATTGACCATGCCGCCTTCAACAGAATAAAAAAGAAGCAGAGGTATGAAAAAGATGATAGGGAAGTGAATAAAAAGTGAAGTGAAGATAGTTGCAAAAAGAGAGCAGTTACTGACTCTGCGACACCCCACTGGGACCTGACAGACACAGAACCTGATGGCATGTTTAACCTTCAAATATCATTCACTCATCTTCAGTGGTTTATCGCATTTCACACACATTTTCAGAAGGGAGAAGGGGAACTTTTTTATTCACCAGACCTAGGCCATACTCCCAGGACAATGGGACCCAAATGGCCTCTCTATTCTTGACGAGACTGCTTGGAGGGCTCAGGCAGGATTGCATGAGGGATCAGAATAAGACTCCATTGTATGACATTCACAGATATCATGACATGAAGGGATATAGTCCTACGGCTGAGTGTTTCTCTTAAGAGCCATTTTAAGCCCTCTACCATAGCCGGCTTCCAGCTTTTGACTTCAAATCATCACCTTTGTGTAGGGGATTTGTATATTCAGATTACCTTAGAGCTAGATTTTAAATAGCTCTGTGGAGCAAGAGGGTCTGATATACAGAGAAAAAAATCAAATGGTTTAATATGGGGCAAAACAGTGGCACACAGGGTCGCATTGCCATCTCATAGCTCCAGAGTTCTCAGTTTTACCCTGAGTTCGAGTCATAGTTTGCACGGGGTTTATATGTTCTCCCCATGCATATCTCTATATGAAGTTCTCTGATGTCCCCCACCCACAGCTACCACCCCAAAAAGCCAGTTAGTGGACTGGTAAGCTAAATTGCTCTAGGTATAAATGTCTGTGCATGCCTGTGATGGACTGGCGTCCCATCCTGATTGTATTCTCACTTCATGCCCAGTGGTCTCATGATAAGCTTCTTGGTGACCCTGACCAGGAAGTTATTGGTTGCTTGTGATTACTGAAAGTGAGTGCATGGAATAATCTGCACTTGCCCACTTCTAGTCTCATGTCAAATGACTGATCATGGTATCGGAATAAATTATATACCTGATGATTTTGGACCATTTTCCTTTGATTGCTTACTTTCTGGCCAGCATATCCTGCAACATTGCTTACATTTGATAACCTACTGTCTTTGTAAATTTAGTACTTATGTTACATACACCTTGAATACAAATAAAATGTTCCAAGAGATCTCTCCAGAGAGGCTTTTGCATCAGTTTTACATAGCTGCTACAACAGGAAGTGAGCATGGAAACTAATACCAGTAATACATTTACTTCCCTAATTAATCCCGGCAGGAAAGAGATACGAATATTATAGCACTGGATGCACAGTCCACCATGTACATTATATTATGTAAACCTTAAAAAAATGTTTTAATGCAATACCATGATTATATTTCAGCAGTATGAACATCTCTATAGTAAATCTCTGCTGGTAGAATCCACTTACTGCTTATTATTCTTGATCAGCAAAAGCAGC
The DNA here is from genome assembly GCA_039654325.1 of Tandanus tandanus. Classification (NCBI taxonomy): domain Eukaryota; kingdom Metazoa; phylum Chordata; class Actinopteri; order Siluriformes; family Plotosidae; genus Tandanus; species Tandanus tandanus. The sequence continues at coordinate 2,337,131 of JBCNYH010000016.1, forward strand.
TGTGAGAGACAAGAGTGTGGGATGTCTAGGTTAGAGTAATCCGCAGAGAGACTGCATGACAGGTTTAAGGACTCCTTAATGGCTGAAGCTTAATGTGGGCAGCATTTGCAGGCAGTGCATATTCTCATGCCTTCTTAATGATACACGTGAGAGCTTCTGGAAAGAAAAGGGTTTATACAGACATTGAAATAAGTGCACACCATTTGAAAAAAAAAAAAAAAGACTCAATCAAGTGGGGTATGGCCACTGTCCTATTCTTACAAATAAAGTGGATTCTTTTCTTACAAAATTACAAATAAAACAAACATTATTTTTACAAACTCTCCGTCAAGACCAGAATAATATACAGTATAGTGGGACCAGTGCCAAAAACTAAGAAAAGTGTAAGTACACGTGATCTACGCTATGAAAAAAAAAAAAGTTTAGGTGGATCTTTAATGAAGCATACTATTCATGCACAGGATGGAAGGGTTAAAGTCTACGTGTGTGTGTGTGTGTGTGTGTGTGTGTGTGTGTGTGTGTGTGTGTGTGTGTGTGTGTGTAAAAATATTTTAAATACAAAAGAAATGACATCTTGTGACTGGAATCCATTTATGCATCCATCCATTATCTCTACTGCTTATCCGTCAGGGTGAGAGGGAAACCTGAAGCCAGTCCCAGCTGATTTTGAGTGAGAGGCGGGGTACACTCTAGACAGGTCACCAGGCTACTGCAGGGCTAATACAGGCACATGCAACCATTCAGACTCACATTTACACCTATGAACAAACTACAGAAGCCAGTTTACCTAAAGCACGTGTGGGAGGAAACCAGAGTACCCAGACGAAACCCACATAAGCACAGGGAGAACATGCGTGACTGGACTCGAATGCCCTAATAATTGACACTGACGTACCTCTAAAGCTTCAACAAAAGGTAATTAAATGCATCTTCTCTGGTAAAAGACACAAAAAATGTATCCTTGATGGTACCACCCCAGTGACAGGGAAAGGTCCAGATTGGTAGCTTTATTTCTGAGAGTAAAGTGCAATAGTCAGCCACCCAATAAATAAATGAATACATAGATTCATAAATAAATAATCAATCAATCAGTGTTTTCCACATTCATAATATTGCTCACCTTTCACCAGATACTGCACCCAAAAGATGATGAAACTTTGGTCCACACTTTTATCACTACTTTCGGATTACTGTAATGCCCATTTTATGTTTGTTGGCTAAAACAGTACAGCAGCTTTAATAGATACAAAACACACAGGGAACTGCTTTCAACCTGCTTTCAACTTGCATCCAAAGTTCTGCTAATAGCATATAATGCCTTACATGGCTATGCTCCATCTTAACTTCCTCTGCGCCTCCATTTTTATATCCCTGTACATACTGCCATATCTTCTGACACTGAGCCCCAAGCTGCCCCTTTAGCATGAACACTGTAATAGGCTGATCATTAGTGTCTTAGCACTTTGGAATACACTTCCTCAATCTCTTTAACAGCTCTTTTAAACAAGCTAAACTGTTTTATTCAGTGAATTGGTGTAAGGTCCTTTCCATGCATACTTCAGTTTCACGTTGCATTTCAGGATGAAGCAGCAGACCATTTTATCTGAAGTCCTCTAGAGTCAATAGCATTGTATTTGTCATTAGTCTGGAATTCTCTAAGGCAGTACCCCCTAAGGGCTCGAAGGTCACACAACATTTAATAGTTTTTGCCCTTAATGCACTGTGATGTGTTCAAATTTCCTGAATCTTTTCAAAATACTACGTACTGTATATTTTGATTTGTCTCAATTTTCTGCAATCATTGCACTGTGAACGGTTTATTTTTGCCCTGAGTTACAATTATTTTGCACATTTCTGGGGGGGAGTGGAATATGAGCCTTTGGTTGACACTATTTTTATACTCAATTCTGACTCCTGAACATACTACCTGTTACTTTAGAACTGTTACTTTAATATTTTACACAAATTTCTATTTCAGTTAACTCTGTTACATTACACCCACAAACTTTTTTTTATTGGGATTTTATGTGACAGACCAAAGCAAAGTGATGCATAATTGTGTATTGGAAAGAAAATGATTCATGGTTTTCAAAATCTTTTACACATAAATAATCTGAAAAGTGTGGCATGCATTTGTATTCAGCCACTGAGTCAATACTCGTAGAACCCCCGAGTCAATGTCTCTACCAGCAAAATAGTTCTTTGCAAAATAGCTTAAGCTCAGTCAGATTGGATGGAGAGCATTTGTGAACAGCAATTTTTAAGTCTTGCCACCGATTCTTGAATGGATTCAGGCCTGGACTATGACTGGGCTATTCTAACACATGAATGTACTTTGATCTAAACCATTCCATTGTAGCTCTGACTGTATGTTTAGGGTTGTTGTCCTGCTGGAAGGTGAACCTTCACACCAGTCTCAAGGCTTTTGCATACTCTAACAGGTTTTCTTCCAAGATTGCATTGTATTTGGCTCCATCTTCCCATCAGCTCTGAATAGCTTGAAACTTGCTGAAGAAAAGCATCCCCACAGCACAATGCTGTCACCACCATGTTTTACAGTGTTGATGGTGTTAGTTTTCTGCCACACAGAGCATTTTGCATTTAGGCCAAAAAGTACAATTTTGGTCTCATCTGACCAGAGCACCTTTTCCCACACCTGCTGTGTCCCCCACATGGCTTGTGGCAAACTGCAAACAGGACTTATTATAGATTTCTTTCAACAAAGGCTTTCTTCTTGCCATTCTTCCTTCAAGGCCAGATTTGTGGAGTGCATGACTAATAGTTGTTCTGTAGACAGATTATCCCCCCTGGGTTGTGGATCTCTGCAGCTACTCCAGAGTTACCATGAACCTCTTGGCTGCTTCTCTTATCAATGCTCCTCTTGCCCGACCTGTCGGTTTGGGTGGACGGCCATGTCTTGGTAGGTTTACAGTTGTGCCATACTCTTTCCATTTTTAGATAATGGATTAAACATTGATTCGTGAGATGTTCACTGCTTGGAATACAGAGCAGCTGTATTTATACTGAGATTAGATTACACACAGGTGGAGTCTTTACTAATTAGGTGACTTCTGAAGGCAATTGGTTGCACTGGATTTCATTTAGGGGTATCAGAGTAAACGGGTGAATACAAATGCATGCCACCCTTTTCATATTTTCATTTGTAAAACACTTTTAAAAATCATATATCATTTTCCTTCCACTTCACCATTATGCACCACTTTGTGTTGGTCTGTCACATAAAATCCCGATAAAATACATTTACATTTGTGGTTGCAACGTAACAAAATGTGTAAAAGTTGAAAGGGTATGAATACTTTCGCAAGCCACTGTATGTGTATACTACAAAAGAGAAGTAGGTGAAAGAGGTGGTGGACTGTGAGCAGTTATTGTCATTGTGCTGCCACTACCCTCAGGTTGACAGAAGCAGCAGACTAGAACATCTGTGGTTGTGCAGTACAGAACACTCATTTAGGGAATGATATGGCAGACAGGCTGGCATTTAAGCCATGGATAAAACGGCAGAGAGATGGCCATGGTCATGAAATTGGATGAAACTCAGCATGGCCAGGCGGGATGTTAAACCGGGTGTAACATCCTCAGTGGTCCAGAGCCTGGACCAAAGGTTTGAAGCAAGTTTGGTTTATTGTAGAGGAGAAATACCATCCCGACATTTGGAAATGAGATGCAATTAAAAAAAAAAAAGCTCAAAACACAGTAGCCCAGAGTACAACAGGATGAGATAACTAATATACTGTACATGACTGACAAGACTTTGGAGCATGAAAATGATCAGGTACTCCTTATGTTGTCTTTAGGTGAAAGCAGAAACACATGATTATGGGTGTTTGCAGAAGGATGTGTGACAGGTGGATTTTTAGAAAATGAAGGGTTAGTGGTCATTGTTTTGGTGCCAAGACGGCCGCATTTGTGAAATGCCATTCTTTTTTTCCACCTGGCACAAAATTGTCCACATACAAGAACAGAATATGACAGAGTCCAGTTCCATTCCCTACTGTACTCTGGTTCATATCAATCTGTACAAGCATACAAATATGTACCTCAGTTGGTCAGAAATATACTTAATTATAATTAAATCATGTTATACCTGGTTATATAAAGCATTTAGCACTCAACAAAAAAAAAAAAAAAAAAAAAAAAACCCACACACACAGTAACATTGAATATCGAAAACATAATCTTTGGTTTGTCACCTGATTATTCGGGGATTGTTTAGTCATTCTCACTGTGATCCATTTAGTTGGCAGGTCAGTTTGGCACTGACAAAAATGTTGGCTCTTTAAATATGGACACTGGCTTCTCTTACTCTAAATGAGCTGCATGATTGCTAATTTGTGGCATTTCAGCATCATTCTGGAGCCTAAACAATGGAGGCCAGGTGAGAGGTGTAGTTAGTTTTCTACATTTGCATATTCATATTATTGAAACGGTTTTTATCAAAGAGTTCTTAGCCATATTGGCCTGAAACCCGCACAATATTTCACAGAATATCAGTTTATAATGGTAAACTGTGGATATTTTGGAGAATGTAATTTACAAAATATCCCATAAAGGCATCTTCCTTCATTTTAATATTAAATTTTGCCTATTAAGTCTACTAAGTCAGCCAGCCAGTGGATACAGCTGTTTCTTCTGGAGTGCTTGCAACAGTGAGCAACTACTCCTGCATAAGAGTGGTTCATTTGACTCTACATGACTCCTTTCTCCCTGTTAAAACCTACATTCATTTTGCCTACCACAATTGAGTCATTTTTATTCCTTGCTGTTTTTCATATTATTATTTTTCATTAACATTACTAATCATCCCCTATCAAATTAATTCCCTAGTGATAGCTGTCTTGCACCTTTCTGAGAAATTGCATCATAGAATTGCTTTAATAATTTCAATTCTTTATGGATACTACTTATTTTTTCTTTATTTTGATGTTACCAAAATAATAGTTTCTCAAAAAAAAAAAGTTGTTACAACCATAGATTTGGGTTGAAAGAATTCCAATGATACAGCCAACATTTTCATATACAGATTGTCCACTTTGCATTTAAAATATTTGAATTATGAATTCATTCATAACACTCTGACATAACATGCGGTGATTACTCAACGGCATGAAAAAAAAAAGTAAGCTGCTGGATAAACTGTCAGGTATGTATTTCATTTATCTAATTTTATCTGTACAAGAGGTTGATTTGTTGTCAGCAGCCAACTAACGTGAAAAACATTGCAAGGAAATGAAATGCATAAGGCACCAGTTTACATGAGGATGTGTGAAGTGCATGTCTTATTAGCAAGTTGCATTACTCCTCATCTATCAAATACAGGAAGAGGAAACACTGTTTAAATACTTTAAAAAATCATTTTTTTTTTACAAGGTAGAGTTGTGAACAGGAATATTTTAGAGCATTTACATAAAAAGACTGACCAGCCTGAACAGCCCCTTGGGAATAAAAGCCCATATATTCATGTGGCCATATTATAACTGTCATCAAAATTCTATTCAGTGCTTTATGATGCTGTATATACAACAGTAGGGCCTTTACTGAATATTAAATTATTTTCTAAGGAACATTTTTACTGTTGCTACATATTTAGATGTCTTCACATTTATTTATAAATAAGTTGCTGAATAAAATGGCATGCCCATTCTCTATATTGTGCATATATAATGTACATTATTAGCACTGTGCCATCCTATACTGTATTCAATTTTGATTACTACATATGAAAAAGAAGATGAAGATGAAGATGACATGAAAAAGTGGTGGCACGGTAATGTAGTGATTTTGTCCGCCTCACAGCAAAAAGGTCCTGGGTTCGAGTCCAGGCTTGGGCATTTCTGAATGCATGTTCTACCAGTGCTTGCATTGGTTTCCTCCAGGAACTCCAGTTTCCACCATTTCAAAAGTCCACAGTCTACAGACATACACATTAGGCTAATTGGCTGTTCCAAATTGTCCGTAGGTGTGGAGGTGAGTGTGAATAGTTCTGGCAGAGCCCCATACTCAGTAAGTTGCAATGCATTGTTGGGCTATGATGGCTTAGTGGTTAAGGCTCTGGTTTACTGGTCTGAAGGTCAGGGTTTCAACTCCCAGTACCACCATGGTGCCACTGTTGGGCCCTTGAGCAAGGCCCTTAACCCTCAATTGCTCAGTTGTATAAAAATGATAACTGTAAGTCACTCTGGATAAGGTCGTCCGCCAAATGCCATAAATGTAAATGTAAATGTGTTTGGACACTGTTCAATCAGAGCCGGTTTCAGCAGTTTGGGCTGCAGTAGCATTTCTGTGGGATCAGACTGGTCATATTAGCCTTCACAGTAAGAGACATGAACAGGATTTTATTTTTGCTGAGTTTATTTTCACTTTACATAACACTTTTCTTTTCTTTTTCGTTTTGCTGATGCATGGTATCCCTCCGAGACAGACCCACACTTGTTCCATAAGTGCCGCAGAAATAAAAGCTGTGCACCGACACCGAGCTCCATGGGAGGGGAAGCACTAATGGTGTTTTTCCGCCGGCACTGATCTTCACAGGAAATGTTTTAAAATAGACACCAGGAGCACAAAAATATCCTTTTGGTGGACGCAAGCCCTTATTATTATTTATAATTTTCACAAAAGAAGCCACTGCTGTGTTTTTGCAGGTTTGTTTAGATTTATTGAGCAAACCGGTTTGTGTGGGTTTATTTAGCTGATAGGGCATGTAGCCCGCAAAGTGAAATGACAATGTCTGCTACTTGACTTTGTTCTTATGAACTCCTGTCTTTTAAATTCCTCACTGTATTCCTATGTCAGTACATTCATAATTGAACCCTCCTAATTCACAATGAAAACATGTGGGGGTTTTTTAGCTCTTCTGGCATTGTAAATAGATGTGGGGGCGGTATATAT
>JBCNYH010000016.1:2372999-2394216 GCA_039654325.1 Tandanus tandanus
ATATATCTGAAAAGTCAGTTCTTGAACCTGGTTTATTCTTTTTGAGTACAGTTTACATCACCCATGTTAAAAAAAATTACTAGCCAAGGATTTCATGGGGTGAACGAGTACCAGATGGTATAAAAGTTCCTAACATAAAAAAAAATGCAATTATGTAATTTTATCTGGTTTACATGCCGTAACTGTGTGGTACCACTGTGGCTGACAAAAATTTGATTCACTTGTAGCTAAAACAAAATGGAAAACAAAAAAAAGTAAAGCATACCTTTCCAAAGACATTGATTTATTGCAAGGTGAAAAAAAGATCATGTTCACAATGAACATAGTATAAAGTGTTGAAGATTGATTCAGCCATTTATCTTAAAGTAATTGCCTTAACCTGGTCAGGAATGTAGGAATATTGCAGTGTAAGATGAACTTGTGTTTTCAAGTAGGTATATATTACATGATACAGTGGATTTTATAATGGCTAATATACTAGAAATTGGAATTAAACAAACATTTGACGTAATTTCATACATTTTAAAGCTTGTTTACGTCCATTAAGGCAAGAACTAAATAAATCCAGACGAATTTGAGATTCTGTGTCACAGAAATGTTGCTGTTTATCCCAGAATGAGATATATATAGTATATACATATTTTTTGCTTTTATTTTTTAATTAGGAGGATGATCTATCAGTGAAAAAAAAACTATTTAAGCTTGACATTAATAAAAATCTTATATTTTGTATATTATCTTATATCACTATAAAAAAGATTTATGCACATTACATTATTTATGGACATTACAATACTTATTTTCAAGTTTTGGATATTAATATATCATATATTGAAGGTAATAATTTTTTTTACAAATTACACTTTAAATAGTCCATTGTCTTGACTACTTGTTAGTATATAATTTAATGTTTTCAGCTGAAATAAAAGGGAAAAAAACAAAAGAAAGAAAAACAATTTGAAGGCAGTAGGTGAATTTAAATGCTTGAAATTTGGGGAGATGTTCTGTTTTGCAGCAGAAGTAACAAAAAATCTCTAGATTTCTGAGACTCTCAATACACTTTATCAGGATTGCAGTAAAATGTGTTTCTGGAATGGATGACTTGCTAACAGTGTGTGAGCAGTGTTAGACATTACTGAATATCATGTATTTGCAATTGATCTTACAGTAAAGTTGCTGTCTTGTCAAACATTTGTACGGTTCCCTCAGCAGTTCGGTCAATAAATCCATCAGTCAGTCACAGAAAAATTTCCAACTCATTCCTTTCTAACCCATCATGGTATTTCAATGAATGTCTGTTTTTTACTACAGACGTATTGCCCATGTTTCTAATGATTTCACCACCTGTTACGCAGTTCACTCTCAAAACCACACTGGCTGCATTTGATTACTCAGAAAATAAGCTGCAGCTTTATCCACTACACCTGGCAAATAAACATATAGCACTCCTCTAAAGAACATCCATGAGAAGGCACAGTCTCTCACGCTGATCCATTACCTGTCCTGAGTGTTTCAGGCACACTCATTACGCTAAATATCCTACATTCACCAGTGCAATCAATTTGAATGAATGATCCGTTAGATTTCGAAGTTTAAATTGCCCTTCCTCAAAATTAAGAGCATCTCTTTTGGCCTTAAATAATTGAAAACATGAAATGAGGGCCGTGGAGGGAATCTCACCGAGACTGGAGGCGTGCACGTCTCAACTATTGAATTCCCATTTACATTCTCCATCTTTCTTTCTTCTCTTCTCAGCATTAACTTTACAGGCAGTTAATTTCATTTGGAGCTTAAAGCTGTGATTCCTTTCTCCAGGGCAGTAGCGTAAGAGAACAGACGGGTGCATGTTCCTTGTGAGCGCTCTGCCCCTGCCAAGAACACAGAGAGAGAGAGAGAGAGAGAGAGAGAGAGAGAGAGAGAGAGAGAGAGAGAGGGAGAGGCTAGTGTCTTCTTGTTTCATAGTGGTGGGCTTCTACATGTAGTAGACTCAGCCCTGGGTATGAGGTTTTTGATATGAAGAAATCTCCTTCATGGGATCCTTCCATGATCACATAAATCTTACATGAGCATCAGGTTAGACTTGATAACTACATTTATAAACAGATATTGTGTCCATGTAGTTTTTGCTCAGACTACATTAGAAAAGAAAGGATTAGTAATATTTACTTTAGTGGATGGCACAGTGCCGTAGTCGGCCTCACAGCAAGAAGGGCCTGGGTTTAAGTCCTGCGCCCGTCAGGGTCAGGGTGTTTCTGTGTGGAGTTTGCATGTTCTCAACGTGCTTGCGTGGGCTTCCTCTGGGTGGTCTGGTTTTCTCCTATAGTCCAAAGATATGCATATTAGGCTAATTAGATATTCTTGTTTGCCCCTTGGTTTGAATATTAGTGTGAATGGTTATGTGTGTTGGCCCTGCAATGGTCTGGCGAGTTGTTCAGAGTGTACCTCGCCTTGGCCTGTAGACGGCAGGGATGGGCTCCAGCCTTCCATCCATGCTAGCAGGATGAAATGGTTTGGCGAATGAATGAATGAATGTACAATGATTAATATGAACATGAAACTTCAGTGTACAACCATTAGGCATTTATAAAGGAACATTTCTTTCACATTATTCATTTTTCCAGTGGTTACAATTGGTGTGGATTCTTTTTTCCATATTACAGCTGCTCAGTTTTGGTGCTTTTTGGTAAGTAGACTCGGATTCAGATTATTGGAAGAACCCAATGTGATCTTCTGCTGTTGTATCTCATCTACCCCAGGATTAAATGTGATATTTGCTTCGAAATCAAATGCAATTTAAGGACGGTTTACAGTGTACTTTCCTACATATAATACATTTATACATTTGAAGTGAACCTGAATTTACTTATATTTGTCTTTTTATATAGGAATCTAAATATACAGAAATTATAAGGAACGAAAAAGAAAAACAGACCGTTTCTCTTAAAGCTAAAGTGAAATGAAATATCCACTGGTATAGATTTGCTTCACAGGAACCGCTTAAATCCCTCTAAAATTTGCTCTCAGTATGTGTTGGTTTCCAGGCCAACAGTGAGCAAGCGTGCTGGAGTGTATTGTGGTGCGTGCATGCATTAAGAAAGACGGGGCCTCCCTCTGTTCCTCCATGAACTTTTGATTAGCTTCACTGCCATTTAAGTCTCATCCACTCAGTACGGTGACATTGGCTTGAGCTTTCCCCATCCTGCTTCACCTCAATATTTCCATGTTATTTCAAAATGCTGTGACATTTTGCTGGAGCTCTCCAGCTTCATTTACATTTCTTTCCTTGTTAGTTTATGGAGGCAGCCACTGCTTTTCCGAGGTCCTTTACAGGCCTGGAATTCATGTAGGACCCCTTTTATGCTTAGTGAAATGGCAGTGGTGAAGGCGCTTTGGCATACACTCACTATACTCGCACGTCTACCACTTTTCCACTGGGGTGAGGGGGTGGGGGATTGCAGCAAGAGTGTGATGGAGCATGGATTCACTTCTCCGGCGTAATTTCCTCAGCCTGTGTAGCGTATTAACTCCAAATTTATACTGATTAAATTTCATACTTGGTAAGAAAACATGCTTCTTTTTCTGGTTTGCTAAAAAAAAAAAAGGAAGCTCATTTTCTTTGGATGAAGGGCTAACAACAAGCCAGTGAGCAAGAAGCGTATTGCATGTACCCAATTACTGTTGCGCATTCAGGCATACGTCTTGGACCACTTGTGCTTACCAAATAGTAAAATACCAAACACAAGTTAAACCAGCATAATTGGACTGTTATCAGTCAAATGAATCGATTACATCTGACACTGGCTTTGTAAGTGAAGCTTTTTCTGACTTGTATAAGAGCAACATGCTTGTGTGGGTGCACATAGAAACTCAATAAAAGTGTTCATGACTTTTTCACCATTTTCTATGTGTGACGTGCGTGCATTTTTTTCTAATTTTTTTTTCTGAACTCAAATCGCCTACATTAATCCACCCACAATATATCAAGTAGAAATGAATTAATAAGGGAAAAAAGAAAACATTTTAATGCAGCGTTGAAAGAGTGCTACTTTCCTCTATAGCCGTCTTCAGGTGTAGGCGTTTCTTTCTCTCTTTTAGTCTCTGATTAGCATGGTGTGGTCTGAAGAGTAGACATGACCTAATGAGCAAAGCAAATCTATTTCTTTTGCTGCTCGGCAGATCTCTGCATGACGAACAACACACTCCTCCTCTTAAAGGAGTCCCTTCACTAGTGAAGAGCCTACGTGTCTTAACTTCTTTTATCAGTTCATTTTGGATTCATGCAGAAACTACCCCAACCTACCGGCTTAGTATCTCTTATTAAACTGTTTTAATTAATCTTGTTTTGGTTCTGTGTTTGTTTACACTAACAATAACAAGGCCGTGTGACTGGAGGAACGATCTTACACATGCGTGATAACTTGGCAGTGCAACACCGATTTGTAGAAAGTGGAAAAGTCCAAGATCAAGTGTTTGGCGCTCTCACTGGCTTCAGTATGGTGATGTTTACTAATAACATTACCCCCGGAGTCATTGGTACTCTCATACAGGAGTAAGAAATTGGTTACAGAAGGACGTCATGGCTAATTCCATATTATTTTCAATAGATTACACTGTATTTCATGTTTATGAAATTTTATGCCTGGGAAATGAATGGGCACGTTTTTACTGGGAGTTACAGGAGAATGCACTCAGGCAGAGGTTATTTTTATTTGTATTGTTTTTATTTTTTTTGTCATGTTTTTAGATTTATTTTTGAAATAAACATACATTTGAGTCAGCTAAAAATAGTGGAATTCTAATACAGCATAAGTATAGTATTTCAGATGAACGGATAATGTGTTGTAATCAGACACAAAATCAGAATCGAAATAAAAGTTATACTGTCCTTTTTAAAAAAACAAAAACAAAAAAAAAACATTGATCTAGTCTGAAGGTTTACTATTCTTGAGCAGAAAATTCCTACAGAACTTCATCGTCCATGCACAATGTGTGGCTATGTGGCCACTGGCTGTAGAATTAGCACCATGTCATGTCTGTTGATGTCATCATGTCATCATTGGCAGGGAAGCTCTGCTACTTCAGTACCCTGTCTCTGCTGTCACATCTATCTTTGCAGAAATATCCAAAAAATTCTGTTGAATTTCTTTAAAATGTTAACGTGTAGGTGTCTGAAATTGTTTAGTGCACAGAGGATTTTGTTGCTCTGATTTAGGCTATGGCTAACTCTGAATACAGACACAGTTATGAGTCTTTTGAGCACTAAGCTGATACAGATGGAGATTGCGCCTGTAGTTAACTCAAATTATGTAAGGGATAATGTACAGCAAACTGGTCATTATTGCTCAATAATCCTGACAGAGTGATGTAGGACCCTGACATGAAGCAGAGGAATCACATTGAAAGGATTTATTTTGGTATCTCGTGCAGCTGTCATACATCTCTGCTCATCATGGGTAACATATTTAAGGACTCCGAGACACTCAACACAGAGAATTGCGAGGTAATATTTAGTGCTGACGTGTCTACTCTGACGAGCCCTGTGCTTTGATCCTGTCCTCTCATTTGTACTTCCTGCTCTGCTTTTCGTGTATTGCGACTTTGGATATTCCGTTTATACTGTTTGCCAATGACATGATTTCTCTGCCTGTTTAGTGCTACAATTTTGACTAATGTTTTGAACTCTGACTGCCTACGCTATTTTGCACATGCATCCTGCCTACATTTCCTGCTATCTACATTACTGTTAATGATGCAGCAGGAAAACAGGAATGGTAGAATGGTTCTTAAACACACTTAAAAGGAGTTTCTTACTGTCTATAATGGCATGAAGCTGGTGGAGCCCAAGCCTGAAGAGAGCATATATATGTCTATATACTATAATATATATCTCATTGGACCAGCAGGCTTACGATTTACTGGAACACTCCTGTCCCCAAAATTCCACAAACTTTGCTGAAATGGCTGTTCCAGGCCAACAGGAAGAAGAAAGCCCCTAAATTAAATGAATTGCCTGAATTGCGCTCCAGAACTCCCTCCAGAGGAAACACTGTAGTAAAGATGAGGACCTTGCTTCACCCCTTGGTTTGTGAGATGACCTCTTCGCGCTTGACTTGAGGATGATGTCATCCATCCACTCTGTGGCTTGGATGACATCACCCCACCTCCGGAATTCAAGGATGATAATGTTGCTCCGCTCAATGGCTCCAGGTAAGACATCGTCAGTCTGCTTCCTGACTTTAAAGATGCCATTGTCCCTCCTCCTTAAGGCTTCAGAGAGAATACTTTGGAGATAGTGTTGTCAAATTGCTTCCTGGCTTCAGAGATGGTATCATCACCACGCCTACTGATTTTGGAGATGGGGTCAATACCCTGTCTCCTGGCTTCGGAAGACATGTCATGCCATGTCATTGCTTCACCCTCTGCTTTAAGGAGGATGCCCTTGTTTTACCACCTGGTCTCGACGATGGCATCTTCTTACTTTGGAGAGGTTGTTGTCACCCTCCCTCCTAGCTTTAAAGATGACTTTGTCACCCTGCCTCCTGGCTTCAGAGTGATGATGTTGACCTGCATCTTGAACCTGCCTCTTGATTTCAGGGATGATGATGTTCCGCCACCTTCTGGACTCTGAGATGGTGTTGTTGCCCCACCTTCCAGGTTAAGCAATTATGCCTCTTGATTATGGAGATGATATTAACACCCAGCCTCCTGACTTTTGCACGAGCACCAGGATCATTCCAGAGCCCATGACCAAGTCCTAATCATTGCCTGAAACCATGCTGTGTTTATGCCACAACAGTAACAACCTTTTCCATTCGGCTTCAAAATTACTTTTTTCTTGCAGCCCTTCCATACGAGCAACACTTGTGGAGCCATTGTGATATTGTTGTCACATGTACATAATGAGTATTCCTTGCTAAAAATTACTGTAACTGCTTAAAGTTTTCATAGGCCTCTTAGTAGTCTCTCTGATCAGTTCTCTCCTTGACTTTGTCCCTGGTTTGGAGGGTAACTACAGTCTGATCTGGGAAGGGTCATAGTAGTATCAAACACTTTCCATTTCTTGACTATGAACTTATAGGGTTAATAAAGCCTTTGGGTTAATAAAGCCTTTATTTATTTGTTTGTTTATTTAATTTTGTATCCAGCTCCTGACTTATGCCTGTCCACAACTTTATCCCTGAGATCTTTTGCCAGTTCCTTGCCACCTATAGATTTGTTTGCTTTCAGTTACACTGGAGCACTGGAATGCTCTTGGAATAGCTGTTTTGTCCTAGACTAAGTAGAGTGATTACAGTCATAGGTGAAAGCCAATGAGGTTGGTGTTCAATGAAAAAGGTGATTAGTTACACCTGTTTTAAAGTATTTTTTTAGCATGGGTGGTGATCCCTTGACCCTGTCAACTGTTGCTATTTTATCTTTCTGTTATAAACTGCATTGGCTTACGTGCAAATTTCAATAAATGGATGTTGTTGCTACTAAAATAAAGCTTGCTAACTTACCAGTCTAAGTAGCTAGTTTGATTCTCCCGTTTTTGATAGAAATAGCAGCCTGTACTGGTACATGTGTCTAAGAAAGTTCATGTAAGTAGGTATATGTCAAGGAAATCTGTGGTAAAGTTAGAAAAGTTCAAAAAAGCCAGTAAATTTAATGAACAGACAGAGCATTCTGCTAAAGTCCCAGCCTGTCTGTTCCAGGCTCTCTACCAGCCAAGCGTATCCATGCTTTCTTACTTTATAGTAAAAAACATTTTTAAAAACTGATTTCTTAGGGAAAAAATAGGGATATCTGCATAAGGAAGGATAATTGTTTGAATTAGACAAAGGGTAAAGAGAGTTTAGATGAGAAAAGGCACATATAGAAAAAAAGGCTGTTTTGCCGTTTGAGTACAGGATGATGTACGGCGCTAAAACATGTAATGCAACCAGCCAGCAGGATCGCTAAACTTCTGCTGACCTCTAATTTAAGACCTTAAACAATATCCTAATATTTATTATTAATGGGTTGAATGTATTTCTTACAAATAGATTACTTTTAATTTTGATTGCAGATGTACACTATATGGATGAAGGTTTATGGACACTTGACCATCAGACCCATATGTAGCTTCTTCGCAAAGTTGGTGCCACAAAGTTGAAGGCACACAATTGTGCAGAATGTCTTCATCTGCTGTTGGGTTACAATTTCCCTTCACTAGAACTAAGAGACTCAAACCTGTTCTAGCATGACCGTCCCCCCTGCACACACAGTGAACTCCATGAAGACATGCCTTTCCAAGGTTGGAGTGGGAGAACGTGAGTCGCTTGCACAGAGAACTGACCTCAACCCCACTGAACACACTTGGGATGAACTAGAATACCAGGTGTCTCTCTGCCCGACATCAGTGCCTAAACTTAAAAAGTTAAAAACTTGTAGATGAATGATCACAAATTCCCACAGCCAACACTCCAAAATCTAGTGGACAGCCTTCCCAGAAGAGGGAAATTTTTCTCACAGCAAAGAGGAATGGAACCTGAAGTCCAACGATTAAGAGGCATGTATGAGTGTTATGGTCAAGTGTCCATAAACTTTTTTCCATATAGTGTACTTTAAGGGTTTTACGTATTTTTCTTCATGGATTTTTTTCTTTGTTTTGAACAGTTTTGTCTTTGTTTTCATTAAATTAAATGTAATAATAAAGCCATGTGACATGTATTCAAAGTCTGTAATACCTACCACAGTCCTGATCTCATTCATTCATTCATTCATTCTCTAAGCCACTTAATCCTAATTAGGGTCGCGGGGAGGCTGGCGCCCATCTCACCCGACTCTGGGCCATCACAGGGCAGCACACACATACAAATATTCACACTTACACCTTGGGGTGATTTGAAACCTCCAATTAGCTTACTGTGCATGGTTTTGGGAGGAAACCGGAGTACCCGGAGGAAACTCACGCAAGCACGGGGAGAACATGCAGACTCCACACACAAACTTCCAAGACCGGGAATCAAACCAAGGCCTTCTTGTTGTGAGGTGGACGTGCTAACCACTGTGCCACCGTGCCGCCCAGTCCTGATCTTATCTTCATATTTTATAGCTGTTTTCCCAAAACACGGCAGAAATAAATACCACAAACATGGGGATTTCATACCATGATTGCTCCATTTATCTAATAAAAGAAACTGTCCTCTCAACACAAATGTCCTATTTGCACTATTGTGATTGGATTGTCATCAGCTTCAAGCACACGTCTCCCCTGGCTGAAGTGTTTAAAAAGTTATACTTAAACACAGATCTGCCTCGGTATGAGCCCAGCTCCCTCACCGCGATCCTGATCTGATTTAAATGCTGCTCTTTGATTATTTACACCTGCTCAACTGAATCCCTGGGTCTCCGGAATTCAGATTGTGTTGCTTTTCACTATCAGGTGTAAATAGCGTCTGAGTGTCTTGTGCACTTGTGTAACATCAGCCACACGCACAGCAGGTGCCAGCCATGAGTCGAGAAACCCTATCAGGGATGTGTTAAAAAAAGTGTATAAACTCTTGTGCCTTCTCATTGTATTTTCTAATATTTTTCCTTAGCTTGTGGAGTGAAAGGAAAATGAAGCAGCCCTCTTGTTTTGCTAACTAGACTAATTTGATTATATATTGTTTACACACTGCTGCCAGCCAGCATCTCTCAAGACACACTATGATACACTGACTTTTTGTGCAATGTACACAGACACACACACCTACCCACCGACATATTAATGTATATACTCTTCTGAATAGAGCAACTCTACCAATTCACATTCTCCTTATCTCTCTTACTTCTTTCTTTCTCTCAATCTTTTTCTCTCGAATACTCATCCTGGTTGGTGCCCTATTAACCTAATGGGACTGGAATGAGAAGCAGTGTGACTGTCATCTCCTCCCCAGGGCAGCCGGGTTAGCATTAATCCAGCCCAAATGAGTCCATGGCTGCGCTGCAGTACTCTTCATTGCTGTCTCGTTGGCTGCAGCATGCACCAAGCTAGATTTAATCAAGGCCTCATTTTTCACTTCACTCTCATCTCAGGCTCAGCTGGCTAAACTGAGCCAAGCATGACACAAACGTAGCCATTCTTTTGCCCAATCTGGCCTACCACTGCCTCCGTCACAAGTACGTGACTACCCTGCACCAAATAATTATATAATCCCTGCTTTGATGTTAAACTCCAAAGCCCATAATTGTTGCCTCAGTGAAACTGGTTTCAGTCTTCACTTCTAGTAGTTCCTACTATGGGTCATGCCTTCCGGCCTCACTACAACTGATTATGCATACACCCCCTCACTCACACTGCATTTAATTCCTTTCTCCTGTCGTACATTTGGTTTTATCTTGTCTTACTGCAATAGTTTCAAAGTTTCCCCCCACCCCCCTCCGCATCTCAACTAGGATTGTGGGCTGGAGCCTGTCTCAGCCAAGCCTGGGCGAAAGTGGGGTACGCCCTGAACGGTTCACTAGACCAGGGCCAACACACACACAGCTATTCACTCTCAAACCTATGGTCAATTTGGAACAGCCAGTTAACCTAATGTGCATGACTTTGGACTGTGGGAGGAAACCAGACTACCCGGAGAAAAACTGTGCCAGCACAGGGAGAACATGCAAACTCCTGAGCCCGGGAATCAAACCCAGGACCCTCTTGCTGTGAGACGGACATGCCACGGTGCCGCCCTTTCCTGAGATAATGGGGAAATTATGTAATTTTCGTGGGATGACAAAGGTTGCTTTCAGGAGCTAACAAATACATTTAATTTGTTTTCCAGATAATTTTTAAATTTTTCTGATAATAGGAAAAGTTTCACAAGATCTCAAGAAAACAAAACTTTATTTTTACATGATAGTGTCATAACATAAGATTGAGAGATAACAAAACATAGTGTACATTAGAAAAATAGAAAACATCATGTCGGAGGAGCAGGTGTTTAGATCACCGCGTCACATTTCTCTTCAGTCAAGTCCTGAAATAGCTTTATGCCCTTCTATAAATATCCTGGTATCACGGCAAGACAAAAGAAATTAACTTGTTATCACGGGAAAACAATC
Source organism: Tandanus tandanus (assembly GCA_039654325.1). Classification (NCBI taxonomy): domain Eukaryota; kingdom Metazoa; phylum Chordata; class Actinopteri; order Siluriformes; family Plotosidae; genus Tandanus; species Tandanus tandanus. The sequence goes on from JBCNYH010000016.1 coordinate 2,384,055, forward strand.
TTTTTTATCCCGAGAAAAAAACATAAACCGTTATCTCGAGAAAACGAAGGGAAAACATGTATAATAACTGTATGTCAGCATAAATGTCAGGGTAGACATAACTTCTAAAAACCTGCACTATTATAGTTGTTGAAGAAGATAAAAGTCTGACTGACCCATGTCAACATGATATGCCTGTATCAATCATTTTACCATCTGTGGTTAGTCAGTTATTAAACATTGTTTAAGCATTATGCAAGTGTCATCTTTGACATGCATTCATTTTAGAGCATCTGCTGTTATAAGTAATGACTACAAAATTATGGCTATCCTGCATGCATCACCACTGTCACTGTCAATTACAGGCATGTGGTTTTTTTTTTTTTTTTTTTGCTCCTAGTTGACTTTCAAAAATAGCACATACTGTAACTCTTCCAGTGATGATAAGAGTGATTGGTTGAATCACAGCCATAATTGATAATTATTTACCGGAAGTGAGCAGTACGGTGGTGTAGTGGTTTGCATGTCCGCTTCACAGACAAGGCCCTGGGTTCGAGTCGTTTCTGAGTGGAGTTTGCATGTTCACCTCATGTTTGCCGAAGTTTTCTCTGGGTACTCCGCTTTCCTCCCACAGTCCAAAGACATGCAAATTGGCTTTTCCAACTATTAAATGTTTTAATTCCAAATTTTGTTGCTTTTTGAGGACTAAGTCTAGAATGAACAGAAGAGCCAGCTGTCTAGTGTTAGTGGTTGCTAAAACTAACTTATAATGGAGTCTCTCCCACTTGCCACACACCGGTAACGATGGGCTTTTCCCTGGTCACAGGCATCAAGTGATGGCAAGGTAAAGTTAAACTTAAGTGATAATGTTGCATATGTTGGGTGAAGAAATGTCTGATTCTTAAAAAATATATATTCCTACCATCAAATACTTTCTTTCTAAATTATTTTGCTTTTTCGTGAATTAAATGTAGAACGGATGAAAAAGTCTGCCGGCTTGCATTAGCAGGTGGTTTAGCACCAGTCAGGACCACTACTCTTTTTTTTTTTTCCCTTTGCGGTGACATATGTACTAATGGTTTGTATGCTGAAATTTTAGTAGTAGATTAAGTCAGAATGCATGAGTGCTCATATCTGCTGGTTATGGATGGAATAATGTCTATTAACCACAAAATAGAGAATATACTCATGTACCAATTACAACTGGTAATTCACAAGGCCAGTGTGGTCAACAGTGAAACTGCATACCAGAAATAGGACAAGATTGCCTGAGCTAAAATGTGTAAATTTGCCATCAGTATAAATGGTATAAAAACCATAAATACATTGATTAAATAGGCTTACAGCATTTTCATTAGCTTGTTGATTAGGTGGCATTTCTAATAATAGAAACCTGATACAAAATCATGCATACAATTGCAGAGCACAGAATAGGCATTGTTGCTAAATACACACTCTGGCAAAAGCTTGTAAACATTCCATGTTAAAGTTCATAGATGTATTGTAATTAGCAAAGATTAATTGCGTAGGGTCTTTTGGTATTTGTAAGTACCTTGGATAATTTCCAGGAATATTCATGACCAGAACATCCAGGACTTGAAATGGAGTCATGTGAATAAATAGTGCAGAAATTTCTACTACATTTCAAACCTAAACTTTCTCCTGTATGAATTTTTTGAACCTTGTATTAAGCATCTGAATTCCATGAAGGCAAATACAGCCGATATATATAAAATGTCTAAGAGCTTAGGGAAAAGTTCCTAAAAACATCAAATTATACAATGTTTTTCCTTCAGGCAACAGGAACAATTTATATTCATACTGTTCCCATTGTGGTTGATTCCCTTCTTTGTGAAGAAAGTAGCTAAAACAAGCTCAAAAAGTCCGTAAAAGTTACATGAAAACAGAATAAAGTTAAGAATAAATCTTTGGGTTTTTTTGGGGTTTTTTCAAAGTTTATTAGAATTTGTCCGTTAATTCCTTTCAGATAGGAGACTTTGATCAACATAGAGTCAAACCATCTCTTTACATTATTAAATAATAATAACATTTCTAGAAAGCATACAAGCAAGTTGACAGCAGTAAGAAAATGATTACAGGCAGCACGGTGGTTCAGTCATTAGCACTGTGGCCTCACAACCAGAAAGTTCTTGGCTCAAAACTCAGCCAATGCCTTTTTATGTCGTGACTGCATGTTCCACCCACGCTCGTGTGGGTTTCCTCTTGGTACTCTGGTTTCCTCACACAGTCCAATAGACATGCACATTACAGTTATTTGCCAATAGGTGTGAAATGGGTGTGAATGGTTGATTGTGTCTGTGTTAGCCTTACAGTAGACAACCTGTTCAGGGTATACCCTGTCTCTCGTCTGAAGTCTGCTGGTTTCCAGCTTCTGACCTTGATGGATAAGTGGTAGATGGACATGGTTACAGATAGAGTTAGTCTCTTTTATCACTTATAAATATAGCCAAGAAGATTTATGGGCAGGTTATACAGTAGCATTGATGGATTAGATAATGATTATTCGCAGGTCTTTGAAAACATAGGCTTGCACAAGCAAAACTGGTGTCAAGATGATTGCACCTGTCTCAAATTTTATAACCAGCAGCTGTGATATGAGCTGCAAAGCCGTATAAAGTGGAGGACAACCGCTGACATTAGGCTCATCAAAGGGTTCTAACAATCGCCAGATCTATCAAAGTGATCAGGAGGGCAATATTTGTTCCACATACTTCCCTACATTTGATTTCTTCCTCTCTCCCTTACTTCACTTACTACCAGTGGTTGCATGAATAAGATGGAAAGCATTCTATGTAAATCAGAGATCCAAAATTACAATGCTAAAAATGCTATGCTAGAGTGCATATTGATGTTAAGTGCTTCTGTGTGTTTTGCTATCGTAAATTCTCAGCGTTGTCCTCTTTACTATGCAAGACTAATGATTCATTTTTAAATTGCTGAATTCATAAGGACCTTTTATAGCGAAGTTGGGATACATTTTCTAGTAAATACCCAGTGCTAAATATACATTCCAGCGTTTGTTGTAGCCCAGAGGGTTGAGAAGATTCTCTGGCGCTGACTCACTGTGTTCACTCACTGGCATTAATGCAGTACTGGGAGTTTAGGCACAGGCCCAGGGACTTTATGAGTTCAAAACAAAAAGAACAGAGCGGCTCAACTGGAAGCTTCAGCATAGTAGGGGCTAAATACATCTACTCAATGCTCCCTGATTCTCCTCAGCTACTTCTCTTCACAATTACCTCTGTCCTCATTCCTAACACCAATTTATTATCCCTCCCACAACCTCTTCTGCCTCTCACTCAACAAGTGCTAAATTAGAAAAAACAACCCACAGACACTGAAGTGCTAACAAATGGAGATGGTTTGTGGATATGATTTTTGGCAAGCCTGATACCATGTACATTTGTCTGAATTGTGTTTATTGGTTCTAAAAAATATTGCAGACAGGCGAGCAGCGTTCTTCTGTTGCTGTATGTAAACAGAAATGGAGCATGGAATGCTGTATACAGCAGTGTGGGGATGGCAAGTGTTTTGGGCACAATCTAGTCACAAGTCAAACATACCGGACTAAACATACAATTCTCAGTGTACGCTGTGAAACACAGTCAAATCTATGACCAAAGCTGAATTTGTGAAAGAGGCATTAAGGGAACCTGACCAGTGGCTTGTAAGGTACCCAAATCAGCTTAACTTGCTCATTTCAGTGTTGAACAACAGCTTTACTCCTCGACTCTACTGGATTGTCAAGTTCCTTATTCTGAAAACATGTGGACGAACTTAATGTCCACCTCGTTTACTCACAAGTCAATTCGTTCAGTCACTACCCATAAATTGTAACAACAGATGAACATAAGGACAGTGAAAATCCAGCTGGCTTGATATAGTAGGATTCCCCAGGAGAAGCTGGGAATCTGTGGCTTTGGATAAAATGTCTGGGCTGATCTTCTTAGCATACTGCCACCGCATTCCCTTCCAGGAAGAGCAGAAGGAAAATGTATGAATGAATAATGGAAGAAAGGAAGCTATGCTGTGGTGCCATACAATTGGCATCTTATCCAAGATGCATTCCCACCTCATACCTTCTGTTCTTGGGATAGGCTTCAGATCCCCTGACCAGGATAAAGCAGTTATTGAATAAGAAAGAAAGAAGTTGATGTTTATTGACTTGAAATCCAATGAGTTCCTGAGATCCTCAATTCCAGTTAACTCCTTTAACCTTAATTGATCTGGCTGTCTGTTTCTTAATCTGTATCTTTTTGTCTGTATCCTCTTTCCCCTCACCGTATGGAGAAATGTTTGGGCAGTCTGCAATTTCAAAGCAGTCAGCTAATGCTATCCTTTTATGAACTGTGCATTGTTTGCTTCTTTCCTCAAAGACTGGAGCAGGTTCACTTCCTGTCCTGATACCGTTGACTCCACCTTCAGAATCAATCAAATTGCCGAGATAAACACTAAGCCTCATTTGCAGTCTGTGTCTGACAGCTCTTTGCACAGACCAGCTTTTCTTCTTTTGTCCAAAATTTTGCCACCATCCACATACCCTACTGTTTAAGTTTTTCCTTTCTTTTGTTTGCTGTTTTATTGCCTTGTTTTGCTCAAATGCACTTTGTAGAAGTTTGCAGTGAGTTGGATTGCCTGGTAAGCAAATTAAGGCTAGAGTAATTTTATTATACTGAGCTAGACTGTTGTAATGTGTCACGTACAATATGTTGAGTTTGATAAATGGCCCTGTGGGATGCGGAGACTTAAAGCGCCAGTCCCACCCATGAAAAAAAGCCATTTTAAAACTGAGTCTAATTGCCGCCGCTCTCTAGTGCCTCTTAATGAAGCTGAAGTGAGTCTGTCTTCCATCTACAAAGTCGTTTAATGACCTTAATAGACCTTAAAAGGAAATCCAGAGAGATTAAGTGGTTGCGAAAGCTTCTCACTATACAGCTACTGTTGGCTCCATAGGCGACCAGCTAACATGGTGTTAACTACAGTGTCTACCTTCAGACTTGTGTGCATGCATGTAATCATATGTTCTGTGCATGGAAATTGAGTTTATTGTTTTATTATTGAAAAGGAAAGTCAGATAGAAAAGTGAGTGACAGGCTAAAATATTTTTCAGAACAGTTTGTTATTCTAGCAGGGTGCCTATTAAGGAATACACACTCAATAGCTGTCTTGTATTCTGGGTTTGTTTTGTTAGGCTGTTAGTGGCAAGTTCAGATGGTTCGCAACATCTCAGGGTAAAATAAATAGAAGCCTTGATATTCTTACTCTGTATCTATATTTCTGTACTATTTTTCATATCTTCCTTCAATTAAGTACTTATTCCTTTGTACCTAACACAACCGGGCATAACTTTTTTTAAGCTGATAATAAATAATAAGTTTATAGTTCTGGTATCATGCTAATGGGCGGCATGGTGGGGTAGTGGTTAGCTCGTCCGCCTCACAGTAAGAAGATCTTGGATTCGAGTCCCCAGGCTCAGGCGTTTTTGTGTGGAGTTTGCATGTTCTCTTGCATGAGTTTCCACTCATCTCACTCAATTTCCAAACTACTTACTCCTATTCGGGTAACAGGGCCAACACATACACGCATCCAGTACCCGGAGGTAACACACGCAAGCATGGGGAGAACATGCAAACTACACACGAACACACGAGCACAGGAATCGAACCCGGGACCTTCTTGTTGTAAGGCGGACGTGCGAACACCACTGTGCCACCTGTATTTAGTCTTAATGAAGATAAATGGTTAAACAAAGTTCATTGAAGAACATATTCCTCTCTCTCTCTCTCTCTCTCTCTCTCTCTCTCTCTCTCTCTCTCTCTCTCTCTCTCTCTCTCTTACTCTCTGTCTCCATGTGTGTATGAGTGTGTGTAACAATTATTTCACAAAGGCGAGGTAAATATTACTAAATGTCTCACACACACACACACACACGCACACACGCACATGTGGAAAAGATTAAGGAATCACTGCAAAATAATCAGTTTCTTGGGTTTTATTATTTATAGGTGCTTGTAGGTATGTGTTTGAGGAAAATTAATATTTTTGTTTTATTTCACAACATTTCCTCCCAATTCCAAATAAAAATATTGTCACTTCGAGCCCTGAATTGCAGAAAATGACAACTGGTCAAATAAGCAAAAAGATACAGTGTCCTTCGATTTTAAACGCTGCATAGAAATCAGGATTAAATTAAATTTTTAAACCACGCAATACTAATATTTGAACTTCGGATGAGTTCAGAAATCAATATTTGGTGAATTAACCCTAACATTGATTCACAGCTTTCATGTGTCTTGGCTGCTTGTGTCTTTCTTCAATAGACTTTCTCTTTTGGTGAATTTATTAATTTAACCAATAATCTTTTTTTGGGGGGGAAATTCAGATTTTTTATTTAGTAAAAAACAACTCACATAACTCACAAAACCCAGGTGTTCCTGGTACGCCTCCATATTTCACTTACTTCCTGCATGTGGCATTTACTAGAATGGCCATGACGAATCTGCCTTACGGGTCTTTCTCACTTAGCTGATGTGTTACTTGTTACCTTTCATGTGAGCTACGCGGAAGGTACTATGACATGCCAATTTTCATTTCGCAGGAAATTGTGTGTGTGTGTGTGTGTGTGTGTGTGTGTGTGTGTGTGTGTGTGTGTGTTTGTTTGTCTGCAGTCCATCAGTGCGTACTCAGTTCTAGTAAGTTATTCATTCAGTTTAGCAAGCTACTGATCAGCTTCATCTTGAAGTAAGACAGAGAATGCGTGTGTCCGAAGACTCGGAAGAGGTAAGTTTTTAATTCTCCACTAATGACATAGTAACTAATGTCATGACAGTAGAAATGTTATTAGTATCAGCGTAAACATGTCATTCAGGTAACATAACGTAAATTATGTTATTTCAACTAAAATACTATTATCAATTTTGCATAGTTTTCCCACCCAAAGTAAAATTCGAGACATAATTGTTACATTATATAGTAATAAAGGTCAGTGAATGTGGGTAATCGTTCCACCAGCCATTTATATTGGCAGAAAAGAATAAACAATCTCAAAGAAAAGCTTTGTTGTTAATTTTGATGGGCTATAGTGCAGTGAGAATTGTGAAAAGCATATTTTTTTTTGTAGTGCAATGTTTTATTGTCAGAACAACGACTACTTCATTGTTTCTGGAGGAATCATTTTTTTTTTACACGCTCTAGAACCAAAGGGTTAAATGGCATAGGAAAAGAAACAAGGCTCTCATCCTGTTCAGTTGACCTAGGTTTTATTTTTCAACATTTTTTGCTTGAAAAACTTTTCCTTCTCTTCACTCCAAGCATATTTTTGACTCGGGTGAGCACTTCTTTTCCGCTCTAGTTGTCGAGCTGCGATGCTGCACTGGAACACAGCCCTCGGGAGGTTCACTAACTCAGTATCTGACATTCAGGATTTTCTTCAATATCAGCTCTCCCACGTTCTCTCTTTCTCTGTCTCTCTCTGCTTCACTGCAGGACTCTGATAGCCTCACTTCTGTTTGTGTCTCTTGTTGTGTTCGAGAGTCAGCTTGCTGTCATTTGCACATGCAGTTGTAAAAGAGCGGCACCTGGCCTTCATTAGGCTGCCTACTTGACAGAAGGATTATACAACACCAGCAAATAAAGAACACAAACAATCAGAACAAACCTGGATGGACTGTTCTGCGCTGTTTGACATTTTTTACTATATGAAAATTTATTTGAATGAGAATTCCAATAAAGAGGTCATAGAGCTTTGATCTATTTACTAAATCAATGAACTAGTCAGTACTCATAAGCTTCTATAAAACCAGTAGAATTATTAACTTGTTATTCTTTCTATAACCAATTTTACACTGGTTCAATTTTCTTTAATCATATACTCTATAATGTAATGAAAATACTTTCAAAAATAATAATAAATATCAACTATAAACAAACGAGTGTTTATTATCTGGCAACAACATTACATACAATGTGATTGGCTATTGAGCGGTCTGGAATTTCCCTGTACTGACAGGTCAATAATATTTTTTCTTAATTACTTTACCAAAACAAGCCACACAACTTCGGTTGAAGGTTTTTTTTTTTTTTTTTCTGACTTCTTATTCAAAAAAAGTATAAGATTCGATTTACTGCTGGTAGCTTTTTTAACATGAGTGACGACGAGCACTCGAGAGGGAATCTTACTATGCCAGAGTTTGAAGAAGGAGAAAGGGACTCTGCTGAAGCCACCCTCTGACTGAAACACAATTCGACCTCTCTGAAAACCTGACAATTTAATGACTTAAATTTAATGAGCACTAGTCAGGCTGCTGTATAAAGGTGCACAAAGTTGTGCTAAAGTTATGCAAGCATGTCTTGCACTCCAGGAGCTCAAGAATTGTCAGATTTTCAGAGAGGTCGAATTGTGGGTCAGTCAGAGGGTGGCATCAGCCAGTGACAATAGCCGACAATTTGAATATTCCTCTGTCAACGCTAAAAAGTTCCACAGTGAAGGTAAGACCACCACGGATCCACGACGAGGTCGATCTGGACCATCAGAAAGATGCCTTTGCTCCGTGAAGAGAGCAGTGGAGAAAAATCCCCGTTCCAAGGTCGCACACATTGCAGAAGACATCCAAACCAGCTCAAAAACTACGCCCTATCTTCGTCAAATGGGCTGCTATGACCGAGCAGCAAGACGCAAGCCTCTTCTTCAACCAGCAAATATTCATTCTGAAATTTTGTGTGTCTATTTACTTATGTACAGTCTCTGTACAGAGAAAGTCCAGACCGAGGCTTTAGTAAATTGAGTGATAAACCTCATGCTCAGGTAGTAAGTAGTACATTTTTATATTTCAGTATGCGACACTGCAACTGAATTCTCAAACCTGATTGGTCAGAAGGTCTGACTTAATGTTTCATTAAAGCACAGATCCTACAGTGGCACAGTCTGTACGATAAATAATAGTTTAATTATAGTGCATTTATTTCTAATATATTACTGTTTACAGTACATTGTAAAAGCCATACACTGGAAATTTAGCGGACACATCACATAACCTTAACCTAATGCTTAAGAGGTTAAAAATAAAAGAAAAGAAAAAAATAAACTTTATGATAACAAAGAAAACATTATTGTTGGTGTGGTGATGTTTTTTGATTTGTTCAGGAGGAATCTTTGGTGTCAGCGCTTTGTAACAGCCACAATTCTTTAACATTTTAGGAGTGTTTGGGACAAAGGTGTTAATGCTTTTGGGCTTCTTATCAAATTGGCAAGCTATTAAAAAAAAATTGCTTCAATGGGGGGAAAAAAAGAAGTTGCTGACGAGGAATGTTTGATGGTAATCGAATAAAAGTTTTATTTGTGTCAGATTACTATGCTATCAGCAGAATAACACATTTTAGACTTTGTATCTGGGAATAATGCACTTTGTCAATTATTTTATTTAAAAAAATTACAGTCCATTTCGTGCTGTTCCTTATTCTAACATATTTCTTTAGTGGCAGAAAACTGAACCAACCTTTTTAATAATTGCCCTGTATTAAGCAGAAATAGCCTATTGATCTGAACAGCGTGTTCAGAGCGATCATGTTGTATTCCCCTTCCTTCCTCCTCTTCTGCTGCACTGGCACAGCGATCTCCAGAGACTCTCTCAGGGGAGATGCAGGTTAGAGATAAGCTTATCCGCATCCTAATCGATGGCCTGTAACAGCCGGCCTTGATCTGGCCCTGAGGGCCTGTTGAGTGCATCGAGGGAGATTTGGTGCCAAGATGCTCCGAACGCAAACCCGGTGCATGTGCTGGAATTCATGTGCCACACGAAAATGGCAAAAGGTTCAATTTAGGGTCATGATTGGATTTAAGTGAAGGTTAAGTGTTAAATTAGCATCGGGAATGTGGGTGAAACTAGTGCAGAGAGAAAGAGGTTAAGACCTTGGGCTATAGGGCGTGTAGAATGTCAGTGCTTTGGAGCAGCAGATGGCACGACTCGTCCCAAAAGTGAAAGAGTCATAAAAAACATCTGGTAGGTGCCTTTGTGCAGATGCACAATGGCTGCCATGGGAGAGTCATTACGGCTCGATACATAGGGTGTGTGTGTGTGTGTGAGAGAGAGTGAGTGTGTGTGTGTGTGTGTGTGTGTGTGTGTGTGTGTGTGTGTGTGTGTGTGTGTGTGTGTGTGTGTGTGTG
>JBCNYH010000016.1:2427333-2448280 GCA_039654325.1 Tandanus tandanus
ACATATTAAGCTTAAAATATTCTTGTTATATTAGCAGATGTTATTTCTATTTTCCAATCATTTTTTGAAAGAAGCGTATTTATACTAGAAATAACAAATTATTTATATAGATTCAAGATATTTTATTTGCTACGGTGTAAGTATTGCAGTGTTTACTTTTGAGAATATAGTTCTAATAATCAATAATATGGTGGTTGATTGTGAGAAGTGAGTAAGAATTTGAATCTTGTAAATTTTAAAGTACAAACATCAAATTTACGATAAATGAATACTGGCCCGTGCCACACGATGGCGTAGTTTTTAGCACATCCACCTCACAGCAAGTAGATCCTGGGTTCGAGCCCTGCGGCCAGTGAGGGCATTTCTGTGTGCAGTTTGAATGTGCTAACGGGGGTTTTCTCCGGGTTCTCTGATTTCCACCCACAGTCCAAGGACATGCACATTAGGGTAACTGGGTATTCCAGATTACCCCCCGAGGTATGAAAGCGTGTGTGTGTGTGTGTGTGTGTGTGTGTGTGTGTGTGTGTGTGTGTGTGTGTTTTAAAAGCTTCAGTTTGCAAGAAAGCATAAAGATGGGACTCTTGAACAATAGAAAAAGGTCATGTGATCTGATTAGTTCAGAATTACCCTGTTCCAGAGTGATGGGTGTGACAGTAAAAAGCAATGTAGCCATCATACATAGTGGCCACTATACAAGTACAGTGCTTTGATCTGGGGCTGCTTCAGTTGCTCGAGTCAAGGCTCAGCAACATTATGAGGCAATAAAATGAAGTCAATTGGTGACCTAAATGAACTGAATGACCAGGTTATTCCATCAGTGGAGTTATTTTTTTTTATCCCTGATGGAACGGATATAAAATGTGGACTCAAATAGTGTAAGAGTGGTTCAGGGAGCATGAGGAATCATTTTCACACATGAACTGGCACCACAGTGTCCTGACCTCAACCGCTCAGAATGTGTTTGGGATGTGCTGGAGAAGATGTTATGCAGAGCTTCGACTTACCCGTCCTCGACACAAGATCTTGTTGAAAAATGAACATAACTCTGGACTGAAATACAATTAGTGATGGTGCAAAAATTTACTGAAACAATGCCGTTGGGAATGCATGCTGTAATCAGGGCTAAGGTGTGTGTGTGTGTGTGTGTGTGTGTGTGTGTGTGTGGGTGTGTGTGTGTGTGTGTGTGTGTGTGTGTGTGTGTGTGTGTGTGTGCAATGTTTTAAAAATACATTATAAATAAATTGAAAATTTTTTAAATAAATCATCATATCCACCTCCCATATTGGCCTCCTGACACTCTTTAAATATTGGCACTGGCCATATTCAAAAATAAACAAATAAATAAAGAAAAGGAAACAAAAATTAAAAGATATTGGACGGCCACTAATAACAAGCATTAATACATTTTGAAATGCATGTAGAAATTTCAATAGATTCTCCTGATCACATTGTTGTCAGTAATAAAATTTGGAATGAAATTTGTATTACCTTACAAAAGGATGCAATTTAGAACCATTTTCGCTATCGCTCCCAGATATTTGGACCCCACTGTATGGTAAGTGGGCGGCACAGTGGCGTAGGGGTTAGCACATCTGCTTCACATTGCTGGAAGGTCCTGGGTTTGAGTCCCGTGCTTGGCTGGGGCGTTCCTGTGTGGAGTTTTCACATTCTCCCCGTGCTTGCACAATAGGCAAATTGTCTGTTCCAGATTGCCCCAAGGTGTGAGCATGAGTAAGAAGGGTTGTGTGTGTTGGTCCTGCAATAGTCAGGCAAGCTGTTCATGGTGTATTCCGCTTTCGACCAGTGTCGCACTGGGCATGCTCAGAGACATGTTGCCTTCCTCGTTGACTGTTAGAACCTGGTAGTGACACGAACTTGTTGGATTGGCTGGGCTAGGTCACTGACCTCGTGCATCATAACACATTATCGTCCAGTGCTGAGCTGCACAAACAAGCACAGAAATCACAGAAAGCATTTCTTTTGTGTTCCTAAACCAACTGACGACAGGAAAGCCGAGTTGGCAAAAAGTTAGCTACATAATCCATTTTGGATTTACCATCACGTACATCTCTGGCAGCGTTCTCATCATCAGAGTCACTAGAAGGCAACGTCTTACTGTCTCCACAAGACTCCTCCCTTTCTGGTTCAAACAGCTAACCATTTACACCCATTTTCTCAAAATTGCTAGCCATAGTTTCTTCGTCAATACATTTTTTTCACCTAAGATATCACTTGCTGAATAGATCCGCTTGTTAACTTGCGCTGGACACCCCGACCAACGAGTTCACATCACTTCCAGGAAAAAACGCTGGCTAACCATTGGTTTAACCTTGCTAGTAATCCACGGGAGAAAATGACCTAGTTTTGTGGTTTTTATGGTAATTTAAATTGTTAAAATAAGCTCTATATCGCTTAAACATATTGCTGTAAGTATGATGTAAGGATTACCAATACCGGTGCTCTTTAAGGTGTGTGCACTTTCAGTAAATGGCAGCATATGAGATATGATTTCACTGACAGGCGTATCTCTTGAGGTAATGACTATAACTCTGCACCATTCATTTCCACATGACTCCATGCTGCACTCCAAGTCCTGGCATGTCACCTGTAATGTGCCACAGGAGACATTCTTACTGATGCGATTTATGATTGTACACATTTTGATAACAGTACCACACCATGTTATTCAATACTACTCTTGTCTTCGGTAGTTTTCTCCCCTTTGGGACCCTCGTCGTCTGCTGGCTACGTCTGATGATCAGGTATGTTGGTGTAGAGATGCATCTCTGGGGAATAAGCAGCTATTACTTCAATTCCAGGTGGAAAAATAAGGGTTGGATGCCTGTAGTGCCATGCTGTTTGCTGACACTTTGATTAAATGGGCTTTGTAATACAGAAAAGGGGGACATAGAGGTTGAGACTATAATTTAATAGTGTTACACACCCAAACAAAAGCTTCTTTCAGTCTGCATGGCGCTCTTATTTTAATGTCTCTGGAGCATTAAAGTGTGTGTCAGAGCACTATGATAAACAGAGATGACAGTGAGCAGCCGGACGGATAAAAACACTCTCATTCATGATCTAGATTTGTGTCTTTCTTCCTCAGTCTACTCTATCGCTAGCTGGGTATGCATTGTAGGAACAATATTCACACAGTTTAATCCCAACAAAATAATAAATGGTTACCATGGAGTGATGTTATATGGTATATATTATGTGGTATGCATGTTATGAGAGCCGGGTTTTCTTCTCTCGCAATACAAAGCAATCATTTTTTTAAAGGGGTCTATTTCCCTTTGCACTTTATTTCATGTGACTTGCGTTTTAAAACCATGTTTCCATTAAACCTTTTTTCAAAATGGGAGGTATGTTGGTGTAGTGGTTAGCACGTCCACCTCACAGCCAGAAGGTCCTTTGTTCAAGCCCAGTGCATGGCAAGGGTGTTTCTATGTGGAGTTTGCATGTTCACCCTGTGCATGGGTTTCCTCTGGGTACTCCAGTGTTCTCCCACAGTCTTAGGACATGCACATTAGGCTAATTATGCATTCCAAATTGCCCCTAGGTGTTAGTGTAAGTATGAATGGTTGTGTGTGTGTTTCATCCTGGCTGCGCACTAATACAGGATAAAGCAGTTCAGAAAATAATTTTTTTTATAAATATTGCTTTATTTAATTGTGTGAACAAACATGATATGAGAGCATAACTTTTTTGAGAGGTTTTTTTTTCTCTTCGTCTATTCATGTGTTTTTCAAACTGTGCATTAAGCAGGTTAATGGAAACCTGGTGTCTCTTTCTTTCTCCGTCCTTGGCAGGTGGCAGGAATAAGTGTATTTGTGGCTTCTCTCATTAGACATGTGTAGGAAAAGGCAGCGTGACCATGGTTCAGCCTCATTTATACCCAGTCTTCCGATTAAATGCTTGAAATTGTTTATATTGTTAGTAGTTCTCTCTCCACCCCTGCCCCCTCATATTTTTGTTCTTTTCTGATGCTTAGAAGCACATCTGTGCTTGGTGTAAATGAAGCGTTCATTTCCACTCCACTCCTGGTCTCTCCGAAAGCTCTAGGGTGCCAGTGCACAGCATGGCTGACTAAATGCTGTTGAAACATTCATGCTATAACGGTCATATGCTCCTGATGAGAGCAGATGTGACATGTTTGTCAGCCGACCTACTTTTGCCCGATTATGTATTAAAATTGTATGACTGAACTTGAGGAGGCTGATAAAAGATGCAAGCATGAGGGGTTGAGCCAGTGGCCTTTCGTGGAAGTTCACAGTACATTGTTGGACCTTTTAATTTATATTCATTTAAGCTGGTTTAGGAGATTGTTTACAAGACAAAGCCCTTCAGCAATATGTGCCAGTATGGAGAAATATCCAAAGTTAAATTCTGATCAAACATGACTTTTCTTAAGTAAATTAACGTCTTTTTTTATTTTATTTTTAAAAAATATATCGTTTTGTCCAAGCTGTGGTTTCTTTTAGCTGAATGTGGTTAAATTATTTCTAAATTCTTGTGGGGAGGATGGGGCCTATCTTAGCATCTCTGGGTGAATGCAGGGTACACCCTGTACAGCCCGCCAATCCATTGCAGGGTACACAACCATTAACACTCTGACATAGGGGCAATTAAAAACAGCCAGTTAACCTTAGGTGTATGTCTTTGGACTGTGGGAGGAAACTGGAGCACCCAGAGGAAACCCAGACTCGCATGGAGAGAACATGCAAACTCAGGACTCGAACACAGGACCTTCCTGCTATGAGATGGATGTGCTAACCACTACACCACTGTGCCGCCCTGCAACACATCATACTTTACATAATACAGAATTGTCAACAGCTAATACTGATACATACATATACAGGCATTGATTTTTAAACTATACTATATTGCAGTGGTGTGTTTTGTAAGTAGGAGCAATTGAGTAAATCTGCCATTACTTGAAGAAATTAAGTTTTAAAGTCACTAGTGCAGTATGAGGAGCTTTATTGATGTAAGTCCAGGTTTTCAGAAGCATGCCTGACATATGGTAATTTAAAAATGTCATATTACTGTATCAAAACTACATATTACCACCTTGGTATATGGATCTTGTGATATTGCACAGAGTTTACCTTGGCAAGAAGATTAATAAATTAGCAGCTTCCTCCCAAATGTGGAACAGGGTTAGTAAGAATACATTGATCATTGATTGACCAATCTCATTTTTTAAAAAACATCTTAATAGGGTACTGGGCGGCACGGTGGTGTAGTGGTTAGCATGTTCGCCTCACAAAAAGAAGGGAGTTTGCATGTTCCCCCTATGCTTGTGTTAATTTCCTCGGGGTACTCAGGTTTCCTTCTACAGTCCAAAAACATGCACTGTAGGCTAATTGTTCCAAATCGCCCCTAGGTGTGAGTGTGAATGGTTGTGTGTGTGTTGGCCCTGCAATGGTCTAGCGAGTTGTTCAGGGTGTACCCCACCTTCGCGACCCTAACTAGGATTAAGTGGCGTAGAAAATGAATAAATGAATAGGGTACCTGTTGTCAAAACTTTGAGTATATACTTAATTCTGATCCAATACAAACATCTTCACAGTAAAAAAGCCGGGTTCTATAAACCTTTCCGCTGTAATGTAACACTGTGTCCGATATATTTGCTTGCCGTACGTGAACAGTATAATGTCACGAAAGGGACCCAGATTCATATATTTACACACACACACACACACACACACACACACACACATATATATACATACATTTTCATGATAGATACCAGTGTCAACCAACTAAGTAGTTCTACACTAAAGGATTTCAACTGCATTTCATTGAATATTTGCAAAAATAAAGTAATATTAGTAAAGAAACATTTGTGCCAAAAAAAAAAAATTATAGTGCCTGTAATTTTTCACTTTATAATGACAGCTTGGGAAAACCTTTCACAACGTCAAATTTTGACATTTGCTTATATAGTATTGAAAACTAAATGTTTTTCTAAAAGGTTCTAAAAGGTTTAGGTTTCTAAAGTGTTCTGTGCATTTATCTTACGTTCAAGTTTTCAAGTTCATTTTGAAATGTGGCTGCCCTAAAAAAGGTAAAGAGGAAAAAAAAGCATTTTCATTACCATTTCAATATCTACTTATGGGTTTAAAAAATGACGGCCAAATTATACCAAATCACTACCATTACAAAATTAGATTACTATATATTACAATAGGAAATGAGTAATTGACTTTTTATTGTCAGGTTTGGTAGATGAATCATCAACTTTTCTTTTGAGTTCTAGCCTGAAATTATTGTCCTTTTTTAAGCCCATGTTCAGCGTGTTACACAGAGAGAGTTCACATCATAGACATTCTGACAGCTGTTATCTAATTACAAATTTAACTGATTTGGCTTATGACCATTTTGCTTTAGCATGTAGCTTTAGTCCTCTTCCGGCAGCTAGACTGTTTGTTAAACTGGCTCCTTACAAAACTTGATCTTTACATCAAGGTGTCAAGGCATGGTAGGAAAGCAGCTTAAATGATCTTGTCATTTTGCAGTAGTACACGTAAGATTTCTTAATACAAAATATTCCATGTATTGTTAAAATATTAGTTTAAAGCTTCAGTGTTAGTCAGTTTTTTATTAAAACCTGATTTTTGTGTCATTGTCAATTAAGCAGTAGTAACATCAGACCTTTTTTTTTCAGACTATCGTAATCAGCCCTCGTCTTGTAGTTGTGTTCAGATCTTGAGAGTGTATTGTCTGCTTTAAACTTAATTCTCTGTTTTAAGGTAAATTGGCACACATGCGAGGAAATTCAGTTTGCTCAGAGACACGACTGCACAATGGGTTTTAACTGAACGTTTAGATAATCTTCTGTAGACAGTACCAAGATTGGTAATAATAATAATAAATTAATATCACTTTTTGTCTGCTTCTATTTTTTTTCTTAAGGCATTAAAAGGAAACTTTTTTTTTTTTTTTTTTTTTGTAAATTGTAATTGCCAAAATGAGTCACCAATTTAGGATAAACTTTTCAGATATTATTAAATAATTAAGCGAAGAACTTTGGTGTGTTATGGGGCATTGCTGAAACTTTTTTGTTTACTTTGCATACTGTCTCTGCTTTGTAGATCATCTCAGAGCTCATGGTTTTAGCTAGGACACCAGAGGGAGTGTAATGTGTACTGTTCTTATTCCAGTGCAAAGACATGAAGATGTGACTCATTGTTTTGATGAATTAAACTGTTTTTCTTTGTCTCACACAGTATCGAGGATGGAAGAGAACAAATGAGTTTTAGTCTGCTTGTTGCTATGACAACTTCTTTTATTTCAACTGCATTCTTCCTTTAAAAGCATCCAGCATTTAGTAGCAGGGATTAAATATTTATTGATATGTAATAGTGAAGCAGTGGAGCTTCATAGTTTAAAGAATATGGTAATGCAGCGACCTGAATATTCATTCCTGCTACGACCGTACGTTTATGTGCACCACCTCAGACTTTAATTCTTTAGACTTGCGTGTCGATTTTGGATACCCACAAACCAGAAAAATGATGCATACAAATTGAAAACTGCTTCAAATGTAATTCTTTTTTGCCTAATAACTATAGTGTCACTGTTCATCTCATATATTTGTAGATTCAATTCTTATTTCTTCCCAAATCAATGACTGAGAAACGTTTTCACATGCTTAACTGCACACAGTGCATTGTGTGGTCACAGACATTGATATAAACATGCATATACACAGTACTGGAGCCACAATAAAAATTATTTTAAATGGATCAGTTGTACGCTAATAATAAATTTACAGTCATAAAGTTTACAGTCTGAAAACAGACTAAAGCAATGGTTATATTACTGTTTAATTGGTGCTAAAAAATAGTATAGTATTTTATGTAGACAATTTTTTGCATTTTACATAATACATAAAAGCGTAATCGGACCCAACCTCCAACCCTCTGATGCTCACAAGTAAAATATAGTTTAACCCCATACTTTTTGTCAATACTGTAATGAAAGTAAATAGACCGCATTGTGCCTTGCATGCTTATAGAGCTTGGATGCTCTGATCCATTTTAATTACCACCTCTTTTCATTTTACAACAGTGAAATGCATCATATCTGATGAACACAAGTCCTGTTTGTCTTGAATGGGTTTTTATTGCTGCTGACAAACCAGTATCACTCCGCTAGCTATTGGTGGGGCCTCAGGGTCAGACGCTGAGATACTGAGAGAAAACACAAGTTAAATAACATTGTCTTTTTTCAGACTCATTTAGCTTTTAACACAGCGCTTTGCTTATGCAACCCTTCATCAATCGCTGACAGATTAATTACAAGCCCCTATTAGATTAGACATTCTTTCTTTTTTATTTTATTTCCTCACTCTGTAATGGCTTATATAACACCTATCCATTGTGTGCTGATTTTTTCTCATTTTGGAGCTGTTTTTGCCCATTATCCACTTAGTGTTTTAGTGCGTTTACTTTGTGCTTTATTATTATTATTAATATTATTATTATGATGATGATGATGATGATGATGATGATGATTATTATTATTATTATTAGATTATGGATTATGAATGAATGAGCAAGATCAACTAATTGTTAGACTGTCCAACAGCCAGCTGCTGTATAAGTACGGTTGAAGATTTCCAAAGTTCTTCGTTGTTGTCTTTAATATTTTTAGTCAGTTGTTCGAAATATTCTCGGGATGCACAGTTTTTGGTGTGGCACCGTGGTACAGTGGTTAGCACATCTGCCTCACAGTAAGAAGGTCCCTGGATTCAAGTCCCAGGCTCGGGTGTTTCTGTGTGGAGTTTGCATGTTGTACACTGACTGTTGACTGTTCCAAATTGCTTCAAGGTGTGAGTGTGAGTGTGTGTGTGTGTGTGTGTGTGTGTGTGTGTGTGTGTTGGCCCTGGGTTGGTCTGCCAAGCTGTGTAGGGTGTACCCCGCCTTCGGCCAGTGTCGGCAGTGTCAGAGGTAGGCTCCCGCCTCCCCCTGACGCTAGTAGGATTGAGCAGTTTGGCAAATGAGTGAGTGAATGAAAAAATATTTTTTTTTTGTCTATGTTAGCTTGTGCAGCTAACTACAAAAGAACAGGCTGTTAATTATCAGAAGTCTTTTAGCTAGGGTTGTTACAATGCCTGATTATGTCCCTAAAAAAGAATTTCTTATTTTAATTTTTTGACGGATTAAAACAAAAGCTATGAATGCACAATAACTTTTCAAGGCAATTGATTAATGTGCAACATTCCTGTTCCTGTGAATAATCCATCACAGCCTCAGGTTTATCACAGAAAAATGTTTTTTTTTTTTAAATATATGAATGCTTTTTCTGCACATCCCTAAAGTAGAACAGATGCTTTCAAACATGATCCATATTCTCATTTGTTCCTGAAAACGGAGAACCTTAGTGCCAGTAAGGGCCCACTCCTGCTGCGAGTTTTGAACAAGACGGAAAGATGAAACAAAAGACTCAATTTACATTTCCAATAGACACATTTCAGCTGCGCCGTTTCAAAGTGCTCTTGGAGTGCGCTCATTTCTCAATATTTTATGCAAATGAACAAATTAGTGCAGCTTACTTGGTGAGTGAGCCAGCCCAGGGTTCTAAATCTTCACTGCAGAGGAGTGTGTCCCTCACTCTTTTGTTTTTTTATAGCGACATATACACTCAACACTGCAGGGAATCTGACAGCAGTGTTCAGTGGTGGTTGAGAGTTTGCGAACTCAGTTAGTTGTTATCGCAAATGAGTTGTCAAGAATTGTTCTGTTCTTGTCAAAACTTTTTCTGAGGTCAGAATTTAAGGTTTTATTTTCCTTATTGTTGTCCACAGAAACTGTCATGCTTGGTACATGTGTGTGTGTGGGTGGGTGGGTGTGAGTGTGTGTGTGTGTGTGTGTGTTTGTGTGTGAGTGTGTGTGTGTGTTTTGTATATATATATATACAACATATATAACAACAACATATTCGTGTATGCGAATTTTTTTGGCCGGGCACACACTATATAGTGTGTGCACGGCCACAAAAAGTCGCACACATGAATATGTTGTTGTTCCGCCAGCAACATAAAATTTATTTACATTCAGCATTGGGTTTATTTCTCACCGACGTCTTGAATTAATGAAGTCTTCTCCAGCATATCCCGAAACCTTTCAATAGGGTTAAGGTTAGTACTCTGGGGTGCCAATACATATGTGCAAATGATTCCTCATGCTCCCTGAACCACTCCTTTATTATTCAAGTCCCCATTTTATATCCGTGGCATCAGGGAAGAAAAAGTCCATTGATGTGATAACCTGCTCATTCAGTATATTCAGGTCGTCAGCTGACTTCAATTTATTGCCTCATTAATGTTGCTGAGCCTCGACCTGACCAAATGGAGCAACAGTGCCATGGAGATTCAAGGCTAAATGCACTCCATGAAAATATTAGAGTGTGTGACCGACACTGGGCATATGCGGAGTACACCTTGGATACCAGACCATCACAGGGCACACTCACCCTTAGGGTCAATTTGAAACAGCCATTTAGCCTAATGTTGCATGTCATTGGACTGTAGGAGGAAGTATTATTCCCCATGTTTCATCACTAAATTAGAATAAATTGTGCAGAATATATCATTATATGAGGTAGTGAACCTCACTTGCCCTTAATGCCCCTAATATGAGTGTGTGAAGTATATGTATTCCATGCAGTCCAACATCTCTCACCCAGCATTCCTTGGATAGGCTAACTAAACGTTAATGCTCAAATCACCTCTGTTCATGACTGAGCCTCACAAGTGCACCTTTGCTTACTTTTGACACTTAAAATAAAAACTTTAGAGCATAGCAATGCATTGATTTAAAAGTGCTATACTTTTTTGCACATGTTTAGGGCTTATTTAGCATCTTCTTGTAATTTAGCACTAAATCATGTCTAGTTCAAAGTATTAATGTATATTATTCTGATGTCATTACTTTAAAAGTGGTATTTGGGCCACATATTTTCCCATACATTGCCATGCTGAGTGTGTTAACAAGAGTGTTTGACTGTAGTTTGAGCTCTAGCCTCACCGCTAGTTTTAAACAAGCCAAGACTCTCACTGGGACCCTGTTAGCTGCAGTGGGACGTGTGGGGTTAAATCACTGTGACCCTCCGAGCAGCACATTTTTCCACAACACTTTATAAAACCACTGGGTCAACCTTACATAACAAAGCACTACCCACACATCCATATGCCTACTCATTGTGGCAGAGAAACCTTCAGACCTTGCTGGCAAGACCTAAGGAGTTTGATTTGTAAAATATCACTAAGCCAACTTCTCTATGCAAGTGTGCTTGACATGAAAGGAAGGTCCAGTCGATGCTGACTTTTATGGCAATTTTGAATTGTAGTGGTTTCTGTAAAATAGGCTTTGTTCCACTCAGAATTATAATGATTATAATGATATGCAGCTTATTTATATTTTTTTATTCACTGTATTAGTTAAATAATACAATGTGCGATTCATCCATTCATTTTCTAAGGCGCTTAATCCTAATTAGGGCCGCAGGAAGGCTGGCGCCTATCTCAGCCGACTCTGGGCAAAGGCGGTGTACATCCTGAACAGTTCGCCAGACCATTGCAGGGCCAACACACATACAACCATTCACGCTCACACCTAGGGGCGATTTGCAGCAGCCAATAAGCCTACAGTGCATGTTTTTGGACTGCAGGAGGAAACCTGAGTACTCGGAGGAAACGCACGCAAACACGGAGAAGCTCCACACAGAAACACAGAAACAGCCAAGCCCGGGAATCGAACCCGGGAGCTTTTCGCTGTGAGGCGGGCGTGCTTACCACTACGCCACCGTGCTACCACAATGTGAGATGAATACCTGAGTTATAAGATAAAAGTGTAACGGGTTAACTTGGAATCTATTTCAGCGTCCTCTTTGGATTCATTGAAAGAATTCTCCAAATACACAAGCCTAGTTAATTTTATTTTTTAATACCTTGCTGAAAATCAGCACCTGTTCTCTCTGGAGGTGTAGCTATGATTTCCCACTAGTCTGTAATCAATAGAAATGAAATTACTCACTCCTCTAGATGGACAGTCAATATTCTGCAAACAGTTCCCACTAAATGCCAGGCGTGCATATATGCACTCTAAATCAATTGTAGCGTGGGAACAAATGATGGAGCTTGAGGTGGTACATCAGTTTATCTGAAGGCAATTAGGAGTTTCTTGTTCATTGTAGAACTTGACCTTTTACTCTGATGTACCACACGATTCCTTTATCTGAATCCTGACCATTAGCTTTGACCAGAAGATAGATGGCAAAACTGCTCTCAGATTATTACCCAAACCCAACGTCTGTCATGGTGTTTTGACTCGCCTTTGTGCAGGAAGAAACCTTTATCATAATCAATAACCATAGCGTCTGTCACTGGACATCTTATATATAGGCCACAGTACAGATACCATGTATTTTTAATGCTCATATAAAAGATTTATGAAAAAATCTTTAACTTACCTTTCGTCTTTTTGTCAGATATATGGCGCGGCACTGTTCTGCAGGCCAGTGTTCCGTCCTACAGGTGTGATTTAATAGCTATTGTTGCATGAGGGGTTATAACTGGAAGCCTGGAGGCTGTCAATTAGGATCTCAATAAAGTGACTGTGTGTGTTGTGCGAAATTGATTCCATTATCCACATGTCCGAGCGGCTCTTGCCATCCATGCATCATTCTTGGGCCCCCGTCCATCTCCTGGCATCGCTCATCTGCACTGATTACGACACCCATCACCATGAAAAATGAGGAATCGATATGGCGCTGGTGCTGAAACATTCCCCCGGTGCTATGGGTAAACATTTGCAGGCAGGAGCGGTGCCAACGTTCTCTTCGTGATTTATCAGGCTGAATCATCAGGGCTTATCCAGGTGTGCATTCAGCCCTTGCCTCTTTAATGCTGTTAGATTGGTTCTATATTTGATGGATGCACTGTGTTTTTGTTGCAACCTATTGTGATGGTATTTGAAGCTTCTCCGGCTCTTTGTGTTAATGATGAGGTACTTTGCTTTGAGTATTATATTTGAAGAGTAGCTTGAATGTGTGAATAGATGACATGTTTGTGCTCATGATCACTTGGTGGATGTCCTAAGTGCTGTGTGGTGTCTGTCCTATTGCTATGATACATGCTATTTTACACAAATGTGTGAATTTTCATGATTAAATGGATGGTATAGGGGTATTAATGTTTATAAGAATACATGACTTGATGTTTCGTCATTAATTTATTGTCCCACCTACCCGCTCAGGGGCTATGAGTGGAAAATTCTGCTTGTTTTATATGTTTATATGTTCATACAAATGTTTATACAAAATTTTTACCATGTTTAAATAAATAAATTATAAATGACAAAATTATAATACATTCTCTGATATTATGCTGTTTTAAACAATTATACATTGAACAAACCTTAAATCCATAGTAAATCAGATAAAATATAATCAGATATATTATATTATATGCTATAGTTGTCGACTGTAAACTAAATAACATTTTCTGTGCTTGTTTTCTTCGGTCATATTAGAAACAAGATGGAAAACCAGCCAGAAAAGTTCTTTAAATTTATGTTCTTCAAAGTGCTATTTGTTTTTATAATGTATGAATAATAATGACTTCTTTTTCCAGCATGTGGTTTCAGTATTTTGTAGTATTTGCCAAAAAATTAAAATAAAAAACTTAGTTATGATAGAGACCATGCATACTTCCAATTTTATTCCAAAAACTAAAAAATATATATGTACATAGATTATCAAATTGTGTTACACACTTTATGCACAGTTCATATATTCAGTTCATAAATATTTTGGAATTGATAAAATTACTATTTTTACTGTCTACCACAGTATACTGGATTTAAAGTTTAACAAAAAAAACATAGTGCAGGCTTACACCTTAAAAATTTTCAATAATAATTTGGTGAACAATGTAGAAATTACATCACTTTTTACATATGGTTCCCCTATTTAAATGACTCAAAACAATTGGATAATTGGTTAATATTTAGCTGTTGATGAAGATGGCCAGGTATGTGTCATTTCTTCATTATGTCACTTAAAAGAAAGCAGCTGAAACCGTTGGGTGGGTTTCAAGAGTAGTATTTATATTTGAAATCTGTTACTGCTAAATCTCAATAGAAAGTCCAAAGACCCGTCACGGCAAGCAAAGCAAGCCATTATTAGATTGAAAAATCAAAACAAACCCATTGGATATACAGTGGAAATATAAATTTTCCACTGCAAAATATTTATGCACCTGGCTGTTTATTTGCGAAATAGATTTGGAATGTCTATATTTATTAATGATGCGTACATTGGTATCTGTTACCAGACTTGAAATTGAAGTAGACCCCAAGTTTTTATGCTGTTGTTTTACCAATGGGAACACACGAAAACACTGGGGAAAACATGTGTCACGGTTTCCTCTGCTGTCCCTCAGTTTCCAGTGAAGTATCTGTAAATTTGTATACGGCGCAGTTGTGCAGTGCTGAAAGTCACTTTCAGGTTTTTATGGCGGAAGAACTACAAACACTTTGTGCTTGGTGCCTATGCGCAGATTGTCACGGCACAGACGTAGAAAATCGTGAGTATAAACACATCCCAATTTAAAGCAGTGCAGAGCATCGTTATTGTGTTCCTTGTTGCCAGTACTAAGCCAAGCCTTTGTTTTTGTCTTTTTGAATTCCTGTGTATGACCTGTTTTACCATCCTGACTCCTGTTTTGCCATTGTTATTGCCAGTTTGTGTATGATCTCTATGATCTTCTCTGCCTGTTTTACTACTGTGAGTTTTCCCTTCCTTTGATGTCCTGTCTGTCTAATCGTTTGACCTGTCCCTGACTTTGAGTTTAGACTGTAATTATGGATGCCTCTTGCCAGGCTGGTTAACAAACCTTTTTAAACAAGTTCTGCATTTTTTATTCTGCCCATTACTTCAGCCACACACTGACATGACAACATGGAGAGAAAGAAGAAGAAAAAAAAAAAAAGACACGCGCACACACAGAAGTAAAAATGAGTCTGTTAAATGCTGTAAATTCACCACAATTGCATTAAAGTGTAACTTTTTTTTTTTTTACTCTCTCTTACACTCCTGAAAAGGTAGGTAAAGTCTGTTGGGCTTTTACACCCGAGCGTAGTGGCTCATCAGGACGGAGCTTATCCCTGGTTTCCTTAGTGTGAAGCAACTAGTTCAACTCCTCCTGGATGGGACGCTAGTCCATCGCAGTTTAACCTTCCCAGTATTTTTACTGGTACCCATTTATATTGTTGGGTGGACAGAGGCATACTTGTGGTTAAGACCTTGCCCAGGGTCTAATGAGGATTCAATCCCACAACCTCTCGATTATGAGCCCAGCACCCTAACCACCACATCACTGGCCCCATGCACATCTAAATTCTCAACCATGATGTTTCTGACTGAAGTATATATTATCTGTACAGATAAATCTCAAGCTGAAAGCTTTACTACAGTCCGAGCTGAAGGCAAAAAGACAAAGGGATGGAATTTCTCTGTACAGACCGAGCAAACATGGTTAATAAATAGCTTATCGTGGCATTTTGGAATAGCAGCTTTTTTTAATTCACTGAAGACGCTGTTACTTTTTTTATTCCGGCTGGGGTGCTAGCTGCCCGCTTCTGAATAAGGAGTCTTTATCCGTGTCTGTGACGGCTTTGGTAGTTTTCAGCTTGTTTCTCTTCCTGTGGAAAACAGAGAAACAAGAGCAAACTCTTTATCTCTCAGGATATTTCCTGGAAACCTTTTCTCTTCAAGAAAATGCTGAATGCTTCTCTGGAAGCTACTAAAGATCACAGCTAACTTGCTGAATCACCGGCTTCCCCTGCAAGCACACAAAAACCCACAAAAAGAGAATGCCGTAATTAAATATACTCAAAGGTACGCTCACATGATACCGATCATGATTCTGATTTGAGCTGATTTGCCCCCCGTGAAGTTCCGATGCTTTATCGGAGGAAATCGTAGAACATCTGTGTTTTCCGATGTTTATCGATGTTCTCCGATTTCCTCAGAATATGATGAGGGCAAATCGGGATCAGGATCGGTATCGTGTGAGCGCAACTTAAAGCTCATCACATGTTATCTGCTGAAACCCCAACAGATGTGGAAGTAGCCCATCATGCTCTTTATTAATTTACTGGTTAAAGTAACCCTTCAAAGACAGATGGTCAGCCAGGATCAGTGTCGCCACTGCTATTTTTGACAACATTCACATAGTATTCACACACGTCTTCCCTTTCTCTTTTTACCCTTTACTGTAGATGTATCAGCTACTGTTTACCCTTTGTATTTATCCTTAATGCTTACATATGCACTCAAGCACATCCTATCTGCTCCACATGCCAAAGATGTGAGACCAAAAGTGTCTAAAATAATCCAATCCTGAACTACTTCATTTATTCCATGAAATTGAGTGTCTTCTGTTTACTGAATATAAACAGCTCCTCTAACACCATGCATGAAAACATTTATCCTCCTCTGAGGTTAAGTCTGGTTCATTCTTCACTTCTTTCTCCTGCCTGCACTCTGAAGCCCTGATATACAGGTGCACGATTTCCACAAACTTACTTTCTGTCCATGCTGGAGACATGAACTGTCCTCTTCCTGCCTTATTCATGTTAATCCACCCAACAGCAAAGAACAGTTAAATTCTTTTGATTATATTAAGTATTAAATGTTTAATGTTATTGCCAGTAGAGATACTATGGAGGAAGATGAGTTGAGGAAATATACATCTTTAGCTGCTCATTTCAATGCAATGCAGGTACAACATTAACATTATTAATATAACAGATGGACTTTTCCCCCCTCTAATGAGGCATTGTGCAGGAAAATATGCCTGATTGATTAATGCAATATTTCAACCTTCAGGGCTGGGCCGATTAAAGGATGGTAGCAGCACATCTGTGTTTGGAATACCAAGCAGACTTTCTTGATCCATTTCCATGTGGTGGATATTTTCCATTCGGAAACTGATTACATACATAATAGAATGTATAGAAGTGACACCATTATGCTCAATGGTCTCATTTACACAAGTAACAGCATTGTTTATGATAGAATACGACACACGTTATTAATCTCTGGAGGATAATTAGGGGTGCAAAACTGGAAATAATTTGTATTGCACTTATGTTAATTGTATCATGATGTATCTTCTGCATGAATTAGATTAAAAAAAAAAAAAAAAAAAAAAAAAAACAAAAAAAAACTGGGTTTTCCCACAAGAGGGAACAAGGGATCATAAAAAAACCCGGGGGGGAAGAAAACAAGGGTTGTTCGGGCTCCTCTTTAGTTTTTTGGTGCACTCCAGCTTTCTGTTTTCTGCGGTAATTGCCACCAGTGCTTCCAGCTCTTTCTAGAGCACATTTGAAATGGTCCTTAGGTCTTTGGACCAAAGTGCTAACTGCCCAGTGGAATATCTTGTGAGCAGCTCCTGCGCATAACCGGGTTATGGTTGAATTATATTCCTTCCACTTGCAGATAATGGCATATAGGAACATTTCAGGAGATGAAAACTCTCTCAGTATCCAATGCCATTAGTATTGTGCTCAACAAACTTGTTGTGAAGGTCTCTGGAAAACTGTTTGCCATCATGAGATGTTTCCTGGATGACAGATTAGTGCCGATTGCTTTGTTTACTTCAGAGCTGGGGTCCATATTTGCCATCTGACAACCTCTGTAAGGGATACAACCTGGCTCTGGATTCTTGGTCTGTGTCATGTAATACAGGATGTTATAAGATATGCTGTCCAGAAAATTTAATAGAAACAGGGGGAAGCATTCCTGGTTTGCCAATTAAATACGAGCAGCCACTGCAGCAGTTATTGTCAATGAACAATCATTTCAGTACATTTCTTCATACTAAGCGAAGAATGAAAAATATGTTTTTAGTCAAAACTTACAATGGAATCCTTAGGGCATGTGGTGGTGCAGTCAATCAATGCTTATGCAAAATACAGTGTTGTAGAACACTCCAACACATTCTTCATTTAAGGGTTTGTAAATTAAGCTGTAATTCTTTATAATTTATTCTTTAAAAGATTTTTAAGACAGAATACTCTTTTGCATACTGTATATTGACAGACATGTTTCAGTTTTTGTATAGTCTGTGAAGGCAAAAATGGTATTGAAATCTGGATAACAGTAAATAAGAATAATTTGTCTCAGGGGTTCCCAAAATAGGGGTTGCGACTTGTATAATTTATAAATGGGGTCATGAGAGACACTTCCAATTTCCTCTATTGTTCTGTTTATTTTGTCTCTTTATGTTCTGTCTCTTTTTAAATATAAATAAATAGTATGTGTTCTACCATTAAATTTACTGTACATGCTATTTTAGTCTCTGAACCCCCCCCCCCAATATTCTGACATACTGCACTTGTGTAGGAGTTCAGCACAAACAAATGGAAATCCATTGTACCTCTGTGAGCTCCTTGAAAACATCCAGTAACTCGGAAAAAATTGGAAAACAGAAGTCAGGGAAACTAACTTGAAAACACAAAACATTTACTACATATAGATTTATAAGTGGGAGGCACAATGGTGTAATGGTTAGCACGTCCAACTCACAGCAAGAAGGTCCTGGGTTCGAGTCCCCAGGCTTGGGTGTTTTATTTATTTAATTTTTTTGTGGAGTCTGCATGCTCTCCCTGTGTTTGAGTGGGTCTTTTTCTGGGTATTCGTGTTTACTCCGACAGTCCAAAGATATGCAAATTAGGCTAATTGGCTGTTCCAAATTGCCCCTAGGTGTGAGTGTGAATGGTTGTGTGTGTTGGCCCTGCAATGGTCTTGTAAGCTGTTCAAGGTGTGCCCCACCTTGAGCCTCTCTGTGATCCTAATAGTTGGATAAAGCAGCTTGGTGAAATGAGTGAGATTTATAAGTGATGTTAAAGAATGAGAAAACAAAATGCAGGATATTGCAGGTGACTGAGATTTGGTACACTGCAAAAACAGGACACCCAGATATTTCTTAGTGTGCTGTGAAAATGATGTTGACCATTTGCAAGGTATTCTCTTTGTGAAGCAAGCTTCAGCGCTCATTCCTGCACAAAATCCAAGTATCGTTAAAAGCTGCGCGTGACAGTGGAAATGAGATGGCTCTCTTTCAAACACACCTACTGACTTTGAAAATATGTGTCAATGCAAGAGCATTTTTTCCATTTGGCAGAATGACTGCAAAAGAAAATTCCTAAAGAGTTCTTGGTTAATTTTTCTGGTGGAATGCTAACGATTTCTCCGTAGAACATTCTAACAGGAGTTTCCATTTCAAATAAGAATTTGTTAAAATGACATTTGTGACATTTTTTTATAGTTTACAACTTTAGGTGAGCCTGTATCAGACAGGGCTGGTTGATGTATCAGTAAATTATCGTATCACAATATGACCAATAATATCATCAGAAAACTGAATATTGTGAGTATTATATATATATATATATATATATTTACAGTATTAGGCAGACACTCTTATCCAAAGCGACTTACAATTATCATTTTTTATACAGCTGAGCTGTATGTGGGTTGAGGGCCTTGCTCAAGGGCCCAACAGTGGTAATAGTGGGGATTGAACCGCTGATCTTCGGATCAGTAACCCATCGCCTTAACTGATTAAGCCACCAGTGAGTATCATGATTTCGCAGAAATATCATTTTTCTTTAAGTAATAGGCAATATTATTATTATTATTTTGGTAATATCACTCAGCCCTAGCTTTAGGCATTATCACAATGCTCCTCAAACTGGCAGCATTAACAAATTATATAATGTGATAGATATTGTTCTTGATCAATCAATAAGGCCTAATTTAAACCAAGATATCCCCTTATTTCACTCCCGAGTACAATGGAAGCATTATTCTCGATAGAAACAGTGATTTGATTTATATTGTGATGCACATCGAGATGAACTGATATATTAAAAAACACATATATATATATAGAGAGAGAGACCAGATATTTTTCCAATTTTTCGCCCAGACTTAACCCCCTAGAGTTATTAATTGATGGTAGTAAAGTCAGTGTAGTCCATGATTGTTGAGGTTCTTTTCTTTAAGCTTTAACATGTTGTGAGTGCCCACCATAGTTGTAGAGTTTGAGTTAGCATAATCTTTCTGTCAGCTTAGACTATTCTTTTTTGAGCTCCTTCATCAACAAGCCAGTTCTAGTTTACAGAATGGCCAATCAGGGTTTTTTGTTTGTTTTGGGGGGGGGGTTTGGACACATGCTGTGTAAACCAACAGACTGTCATGTGTGAAAAGAAGAGCAACACTTTCCCTGTCTGGCACCACCAACCATGCCACTATAAAAGTCACTGGGATCACAATTTTCATCAATTCTAATGTTTGATGTGAACATTATGCATTATTTAGTATATATTGCTGCTGCATCAATATTCGTTATTAGATAATAGAGCGAAAGGAAGGGTATAGGCTGGTGTGTGTGTGTGTGTGTGTGTGTGTGTGTGTGTGTGTGTGTGTATGAGAGTGTGTGTCTAACAGTATGCTTCATCATGACCCTGACCAGGACAAAGGACTTACTGAAGATAAAAGAATGAGTGAACGAATATTGCGTAAAATGTGGCCTGTGTGTGCCACTTCTGATGTTAACTTTAAAACATAGTTCAGCATTTCTACCGATCGTGTTCCTTTTTTTCCCTGGTGCCCAAGCATTACTCTGTAACAGGATCGAGAAACAGGTCTTATTGTCTCCTGCCCATGGCCTATGGCTTAAGCAGACTGTACTTTGAGCAGAGCTCCGTTTTTTTGCGAATGTGAAGGGTCAGTCCTCTTCCTCTGTGACAGGGTGATATGCTCTGATTCCTCCCTGTCCCTTCCTCTCTCTCTCTCTCTCTCTCTCTCTCTCTCTCTGTCTCTGTCTCTCTCTCTCTCTCTCTCTCTCTCTCTCTCTCTC
>JBCNYH010000016.1:2465209-2482718 GCA_039654325.1 Tandanus tandanus
TATATATATTCATTCATTCATTCATTTATTCATTCATTATCCGACCGGGCAAAGTACACCCTGGACAGATACAGAGATATATATATATACAGTTTCTTGTGTGTCCACACTTTTCACTGGTACTTATGTTTATAAGAACAAAGGTAGTCACTGTACCAGAAGTCACATACAGAAATTGCTGAACATCAAAACTTCCATATAATTTCAGATATTTTTCATTTTATGAACACATACTTAAAAAGTGTTATTTATAAATGTCCATTTTTATATATAATTTTTATTTTTATACCTATACATGTAGTATTTGATTTAAGTACTCAGTCGACACTGGACGAAGCCGAGGTACACTGTGAACAGCTCGCCAGACTATCGCCAGGCAATACACACACACACACACCCATTCACACACACATCTACACCTAGAGGAAATTTGGAACAGCCAATTGACCTAATGTGCATGTTTTTGGACTATGGGAGGAAACCGGAGTACCTGGAAAAATGTCATCTTCAGTCACATTTTTTTCATTTTGAGGAAAAATAAACAAAGCTCATCAAATGTGGGATATTAAATGCCGATATTAGACTGAATGTGATCTTAAGGCATGATCACTGATTTTTATGGGACATACACTATGGGGCACATGCCATTATATGATTTCCATTGTTTATTTGTTTAAATTGGGACTTACAAGGTTTTACCTGATCAAATTGATGAAGTAGAGAGAGAGAGAGAGAGAGAGAGAGAGAGAGATCTAGACCGAGTGAGGCAAAGACAGCAAGAGAAAGAGAGTTTGGGTGCAAAAATGAAGCGCAAGATTAGAACTTTTCTTAATGCTTAATTAATTTATTTTTTTATCAAAAAATAGTTTTTAAGATTTATAATGGCTACTTTTTGAATTACCCATATTAAAGCATAATGGTACCTGGTGGGATTGCTTGGCAGCTATGGCTGAGTGTGGTGTGTACAGAGAAAGACAGGGGTGTGGTAATATGGTAGGAGAATGCTGGACTAATGGACCTTAAGCTGAAGTAAAAAGTAAAGTGAAGCTAAGAGTCATTTGCTATGATCAGGAGCATGGCAACCTAATGACCTGGGCCCCTGAGTCATTGCAATGAGAAAAATACTTGGCTTACAGCAGGCTACCACCAGCACACTTCAGCCAATAGCCAAGCCTTGCTCTCTCTCTCGCTCTCTCTCTCCCTCCCTCTTTCTCACTCAGCCATACACACACACACACTTAGCACCCATTTACCAGATGTATGTCCATTTCTCAGAAGTACATTAGTGTCATCACTAGGTCTGGACCTCATGACTTTGTCGCCCTGAACAAACGTTATGAGAACAGTCTCAAAGAGACAAGTGTTAATTGTGTACAGCATCTAATCGAGCGAGCTCCAGCACCGGCCATCAATCTGTTGCCTGCCACTTGTATTGACACATCTGAATAAATGCTTAGCTAATGCGCTGATGGCTGTGTATACACAAAGCGCTGCCTGACAGGGGTTGGAATCACACACTCTGACTGCCTGGTAATTCACCCTCTCCAGCACATGAAAAGATTTATGGAAATGATTTGGCTGCCTGGGGTGTCCGAATGACTCTGTGCCAATCTCTGGATGCAATAAATTATAGCAAAGATTTGAAGATTGGCTAGCTTCTGGAGGCATAAGTCTAATCCTACACATTATTTATACTAACCTTTGTATGGGCTAATTTGGGTCAAAGTTCAAATAATCACTTTTATACTATAAAAATATATGTTCACGTCAGGTTGTATGGGGCTGCAGTGGCTAGCACTGTCAACTCACAGCAAGCAGATTCTGGGTTTGAACGCTTGATCACGGCCTGTCTGTGTGGAGGGTGCAGACTTTTTTGACCCACAAATGTTGTTACACTGTTGAATAGCCGTGTCAGATGATGCCAGTGTCAAATAAGGAGGTTAGCACATGTTTAAGTTTTACCGTTCCTTAAGGTTTTGTCCACTTTGTTGTTGTTGTTGTTGTAGTTGTTTGTTTGTTTTTGGACACACTAGGTGTCATGGTGTGCTGGCCTTCTCATACTAGACACCCCCACCCAAGCACACACACACACACACACACACACACACACACACACACACACACACACACACGATGTATCTCCACCTGTCCTGGCACACTGAGTGTGGAGCTTTCAGGCAACCAATCAGAGCAGAGTAGGCACAGAGAGCTGTCAGAGGCGCAAGCCAAGCAGGTCATCC
Organism: Tandanus tandanus; assembly: GCA_039654325.1. Taxonomy (NCBI): domain Eukaryota; kingdom Metazoa; phylum Chordata; class Actinopteri; order Siluriformes; family Plotosidae; genus Tandanus; species Tandanus tandanus. The sequence continues at coordinate 2,467,450 of JBCNYH010000016.1, forward strand.
AGCGCCCATACCTAACATCAGCAGCTTCCTGAAGAACTGGGGAGTTTTTTGGATTAGGAATTGCACAGGGGTTTTTATGTATTTTTTAAATGGGGTGTGGCCTCCATTTGCCACCATTAAGATGGAGCACTGGTTGTTGATAGTATTAATAGCTGACAATACAAAACATACATTTTACCATTGTATTGCAATAAAATAAGCTATAATAAAATAAAGGATTTGCCAAATACGTCAGCTATTGTGTTGTGTCCGCCACAGTTTACACAGCAAGTTCTAGACTGAACACAAAGTCCTAAACCCTCTAAGATGAAAAGAGAAACAACTATTAGACTGATAACCTCTTTGTCCTTGTCTGATACAAGTTATGGAAGGCTGGAGCATGTACACTCAGCAGGAGGTTGAGGACCTCTTTATGTGTTTACTGTGCTGTTACTTTCTTACTGGGCACCCTGGAGGGTGTCTGTCTTTAGTTGTGAAATTACGTGTCAGGTGTACAAAGAATTCTTGTTGGAAGTGTAAAGAGGACTTCATTGGAGAAGGGAAATGACATGAAGGGTTAGGGTGAATATGAAGAATGAGCATGCTGAAGACTTGTTTGTTAATGAGTAGATAGTAATAGGTGGGAATGCTTTACTAATGGTGAAAGTAAAGAGTGGGGGAAGACCTGGGTTACCTGGACAGATATGGTATCACTAAAGCAGGGATTCATTTAACTGGGACCTTTAACTAGTTTTGCTACTATACATTCAAAACTAATGGCCTCAGTAAGCCTCCAGTGATCACTCATGGCTACTCTGTTCTGGTATAGGTCTTTAGCTGCTTTTCTAGATTCTGATACATGATATGGACAAATGTTTGTGGGCACCTGACCACTGCATGCCAGGCCTTATATCCCAACATCAGTGACCGACCTCACTAATGCTCTTTTGGCTAAATGAAGAAGGCAGTATTACATTTCATTTTTCATTTCATTTTCCAAACCTCTTTATCTTTTATTAGGGTCATTCGGAGACTGGAGCACATCCCAGACTGGGAAATCCGGTTTCCTCTGACAGTTCAAAGTCATGCATTTTAAGCTAATTGGCTGTTCCAAATTGCCCCATGGCGTGAGTGTGAATGGTCGTGTGTTAGTCCTGTGAGTGAGTGAGCGAGCGAGCGAGTGAGCGAGCGAGCGAGTGAGCGAGCGAGCGAGCGAGTGAGTGAGCGAGTGAGTGAGTGAGTGAGTGAGTGAGTGAGTGAGTGAGTGAGTGAGTGAGTGAGTGAGTGAGTGAGCGAGCCTCCTCTACACGGACTCATGGCTGTACTATTAATTATATAATTCCCCCACCATGGTTGAGTGACAGAATGTTCTATGAAATGTACCCAGAGTTGCCCTAATAGCTCTTTGGTTGTCAAATGCTGGAGCCTTCATACAACAGGTACATTCCTACTGAGATCATTACATTATAATTACACACAGGTGGACCCAATTCAAGTAATGGTGGAACTTTTGATGGCAACTGGTTGCACCTGAAGTAACGTAGGAGTTCCACAGCACTGGGTGTGAATACTTATGCCGTTACGTTTTTATTTGTAAATCATTTTTGAAACTACACACTGCTGTTAACAAATCACTCCATATGAAAACGACCTATATTTATATACCGATTTATATTCCTAATAAATGGACTTCAAGAAATTAAGCTTTGATTGGTGAATGAAGGGGGTTGATTTTACTCCACAGGAAGTGTCACATTTCAGTCGCAGAAAATTGCTATGACTCTACTCAATTTTGCAGCCGGTCTTTGTATTTGTACTGGGTCAGTCCTTTCTTTGTGCTTTACCAATTGAATTCTCCAGCAATCAGTCCATTACATGAGTGTAAAAAAAAGAGTTTACCACCAATAAGAAACGGCTCGTTGCAGATCGGGATGTCACCATCCATGGACTCAAATCTCAAATATAATCTTGTTTTCATTCCTGCCACATTGAAGTGGTTTGAAGTCCACTCAAACATGAATGCATTTGATGTGAGCCTAAAAAAAAAACATAACAGCAAATAATAATAACTTGAAAATCCCTAACCACAGTGTGAACAATCCCGTACTTATTTCTATGCTTCTAATTTGCTTCCATAATATACTATGAAATCTTATTAAAATGAGAGAAGCAGATTTCTGCCAACAGCACAAATACTTGCTTGCTCCTTACTAGAGGGGCTTGTTCCGAAATAGTTGTTTTAAATTCATATTTTTTGGGAGGATTAAAATTACAATGAAAGACAAATTATACTTCACATTTGCCTCATATCTATAATTATTTTCCACTGCTGAAGTGTGCAACAAATTGTTTGAATTTTTGACTGACTAAGAATGTGAATGTGTTTGCTAATCATAATTACGCAGAAATGCTTTAACGGCTATTTGGGCAGTAATGTATTTCAACATTTTGCAATATTTAGGTATTTGGTTAAGATAAAGCTACCTATTCGTTGTTTTATATCAATAATACATAAGAGAACTTTGTTATTTTATTTATGGTTAGTGAATGTTATTTTGCGTGCAGAAGGGTGGCGTAGTGGTTAGCACGTCCGCCTTATAGCCTTATAGGTCCTGGGTTTGGGTTCCAGGCTCAGCACAGGTTCTACTAAGTGGAGTTTGCATGTTCTCAATATTCTTGCATGGGTTTTCTCCAGGTACTCCGGTTTCCTCGCACAGTCCAAAGACATAAAAATTAGGCTAATTGGCTGTTCCGAATTGACCCTAGGTGTGTGAGTGTGAGTGTGGATGCGAATGGTTGTGGGTGGGATGGTCCTGCGATGGTCTGACGAGCTGTTCAAGGTGTACCCCTCCTTCGGCCAGTGTCGGCTGAGCTAGGCTCTAGCCTCCCCGCGATCTTATGATGAATTATCTTATGATTAATTATTTATTTCAATTTTTTCCTAACTTTATTTTATTGTCATTTTATTATGAAAGATTATTTTCGAGTTAACCTTTTTATTTTCTTTCTTCTTTTCCTCCTTTTGTAAAGCACTCTGGTTAACCTCAGTTGTTTTAAACGTGCTATATAAATAAAGTTGACCTGACTAGAACAGATGTGTTATTAGCGCACCCAGTAATTCAGTTGTCTGGAAAATTGGCAGCATTTGTAAACTGTGTGCAAGCAAGTCGTTAACAGTGAGAGTATTTTATGTCTTAACCCTTTTTTTCTCTCTGTTTTTCTCCTAGGTGAGTGAAAACGAAATGATGATGTGGTGATCTGTTCCAATACTTTATTAACTCCAGTGAAGGAATCTTCGATTGTGAGTTGTGTGCTTATTGCATCACTGTTTGTTTTCTCAGACGTACAGTACAGACTTTTTCTTACACACCGTCCTCAATTCTCTGCAGTCCCTTTGTTTTTTTACTTTGTTTTTTTTACCACCAACCACCCAGCCACCTTTTCTCTCTCTCTTGCTGGGACTCTGGAGGGAGTTGAGGGCAGTGCAGTGGAGTGTATCCTCCATCAGCTCTGTCCCAGTGATGTGAATATGTTGAGGCAGATAATGGGAGTGTTATATTCTGAAAAGACAGGAAGTGTGCACCCTTCCCTAGCTATTCATCAGCAATAATAATCATAGTACTTTGGACTAAAGAACACACTTAGACCCTTACATATATCCATAAAAAAAGACATTAAAAACCTTCCAACATACAGGATAATATAATATGCATGCATTTATTTGGAGACTGTTTCCTATCTCTGGTGTCAACGGTCATCTGGATAAAAGGCAATTTGAGCAGGATTTCAGCAAACTTACTTTAATAACGGAGATTAAAAATGCCTCAGACTTCAAAACAATCAGTTCGATTTAAACAGCACTTTGGAAAGTCTTTACACACATACAGAAATCCATTCTCGTTATCTCATGAAATGTATTTAAGCTATTTCTTGCTATTTAATGTGCCAGTAGATCAGATGAAATCTACAAAGAAGTCGATATTTCATGGCCACTCTATGTGGATATCTGGATGTGTGGGTGTGAACACGGCATCACTTAGCAGGCCAAGGGCACTGCATTGTGACCTCTACACATTCAGCCAGTAAATTGTGACAGTCTGTGCTTCTGCGTCAGGGTGTGTGTGTGTGTGTATGAGTGAGTGAGTGAGTGTGTGTGTGTGTGGTGGGTGTGGTGGTGCCTTGCCGCCAGGTCTGTACTGCAGGATTGAGGTAATAATGAGTGTTTGGCAGAGATAAAGCTTATCAGTTGTGCAGTCTTATTGGTGTGACCTCTTTCCCTGACTCCCCAGTCTCTCTATTAAAGAGTCCCTGTGCCGGAACTGAGCAGTGAACTAGAGAATGAGACAGCTGTTGTGTTCTTCAGGACTCAGTTCTGTGGGTGTGTGTGTGTGTGTGAGTGTGCTTGGTGCATGAGAATGCCAGATTGGTAAACTACTCTAGCCTATCCTAGTCTAATGAAGTAGAAGCCGCTAGCCTAGCTTATTTGACTTACTGGTGTTTAAGTTCCCCCATGTCTCCCCCAAATCTAATACAGCTGGCCAAGTGTGAAAGCTGTTTATGAACGTGGAAGTTGTTAGGAAAACGGTGGTCTGGGGTTCACTTCGAGTGAAGTCAGGTGCAACTGCACCATGTGCGAAAGTGGGCTGCCAGGTTGCAAGGTCTGCATGGCAAAAGCATCCCAATATGGTAAAATCCTTTTTTTCCCTTACCAATAAATTATTTCTCCTATGAATTCACAATTCTATAATTATAATTCATAATTATAATTAGAGCCGACATACCCCCCCCCCCATTAAATCACACGTGCAGTTAACATCAATGCAGACGATAATATGATGCAGTGGCTCTCAAAGCAGCATCTGAGGACACTTAGCTTGTTTGATGTGGACTTAAAAATAATGTCAACTTGGACCAAATGTGCTGCTGGAAATTTCATGAATAAAAATCTCCATGGATTCACAATAAACACTCACTCACTCATTTGCTGAACCACTTAATCCTGTTAGGGTCACAGGGACGCTGGAGCCTATCTCAGCCGACACCGGGCGAAGGCAGGGTACACCACAAACAGCTTGCCAGACAATCGCTGGGCCTACACACACAACTATTCACACTCACACCTAGGGGCAATTTGGAACAGCCAATTACAGTGTGCATGTCTTTGGACTGTGGGAGGAAACCGGGGTACCCTGAGGAAACTCACACAAGCACGGGGAGAAAATGCAAACTCCACACAGATACGCCTGATCCCGGGACTCGAATCCAGGACCTTTTTGCTGAGAGGCGCATGCACTAACCGCTACTTCACTTTGCCGCCATCATAATAAACGGCCAAAATATTATCATACACGTTCAAATACTGAGCGTGGTATTTGAATATTTGCTTAATGTTCATTATTTAAGGCTCATGAAATTTATTTTACATTTTCCTGGTCCCTGGCAGCAAAAAGTTTGAGAAACCTTGATATAGTGTTTGGAAAATATCTGACATCGAATTTATGAACAAAAAGAAAAAAGAATTTACACAAAGCTGTGAGGGAAAAGTAGCTTGATTTTACAGGAGAACCACAAACCTGTAAATTTCTTCTGTAAATGAGTGAGTGCAGCATTGCAAACAAATGCGTACAACCTATACTTTGTGCCAGATCTACAGTATTTTTCTTTCTTCAGTGCAGGAAATGTGTTGCAGTCCAGGCTGTATGGCCTATACCACTGCTTGATTTAGAGATTTAACTGCTTCCCACTGAACCTATTTCACTCATCACTTAATCATAAAATTCTTGATAAGTTCAAATGAGTGTAATAGAGCAGTTCTGTTCTTGTTCCCCTCCGACTGGACTTGCCCACTTCCTGCTGTACTGTTATATAAAGACTGTTATAAAGACTGTTTTTGTGTAGTGTGGATGGATTGTCTTACTGGGCCAGATAACAGGCCATTGTGTGACACTGACCTAGCATGCACAGTAGGGTATTGACTTTTTTCAGATATAAAAACCTGTGGTGGCAAACGATGAACTTTTGCCTAAAACTTACAAAAATGCCTTTTGTTTTTTTCAAATTGTGAAAAAACTCCCGCACCCAACGAGAAGTTGTATTAGGTAGATGCATCAAAAGAAAATACTGCGAAGGTCTTTATTTGCAAATAAATATAGCGTACATTAAGCTTTATAAAAGGGTTTTAAATTTGTGAATTACTGTTTATGATCTTGCTGTCAAGGCTTTTGTCAGTTTTGCAAGTGCTGTGAAGCTCTTCCATTAGTTTCACAGCTCGCTCGGCCACCATATTTGAGCGAGGCACATCAAGCACTGATCGGTCCTTTATCCAATGGGTGGAAAAACATTTTAAAGCCTCAGGACACTTCAATTTTTAGATAGCAGCAAAATGGCAACACTGACAACAAAACAAAACATCTGCTACTGATACTGCTGCGGAAACCCACTCAGGCCGTCACTGCTTGAGTACAGCAAAAATGAAATAATGTTGGGTTTTTACATAACCAAAAGAAAATGACATCAAAAAAACTAATGCATAGGCAAAAGTTCATCAAATGCAACATAAGAAAAATAAACAATTTGAAAAAAGTTAAAAAGTCATAACCCTAATGCACAGCCTTAACCACATGGGGCTTTTTAAATATGCCGATATATATGAATACAACATTCGCTGAGCACTGGAACTGCTTCTTGACTAAAAGAGAAGAAATGGAGGGAGGAGGAAAAAAATGGGGTGGTTGATGCGATGCATGTTAATGAGGTTGTCATGTTGGAGGAGACAATTAACATTTAATTCCTTTGATGAAGGATAAAAAGACAGAAGAGAGGTACCTTCTAATCAGCTGCTCATGTTGATGGATGGTGCGACTCCTACGCTAATGTGACAAAAGCGTATAAACAGAGAAAGTTTCATGCATGCAAAGTACTAAGCATATTCTTCCTTTACCCCACTCTTGCATTTGCTTAATAACAGGGCAGGGAGGAGGTGAGGGTCATGCCAAATTAGCAATATCACTTGGTGCTATACGCTGCAGTCACATCACTGTGACCATTAATACTGCAGTACTAGTTTTTATGGTGGTGCACTGACATGTTCGCCATTTCTTACATTAGTGACTTATAAAGAATTTTAAAGACTTATAAAGAATTTATACACTACACAGAAACGCCATTGCCAAGCTTGGGAATTGAACTCAGGACCTTCTGGCTGTGAGGCGGACGTGCTAACCACTACACCACCTTGCCGCCAAAAACAGTAAAAGGTTTTCATTCAAGGTCTTATTTATCAAACATCTGGGATGAGAGATCCTGATGATGTAATGCAATAATCAGTAAATAACAACATGTGTCCCAGCAAGGCTTGATACACATGGTGCTGGTAACTTTGACAGCAGATGGCGCCGGGATTTCTTTCTGATTTATGAAAATGGAGTGAAAGTAGACAGTGCAGGCGGCCCGAGTAGATGGAAATCCCTCTGGCCGCCAGTATAATTTGAACTCGCTAAATAGGTGGTGTTTATAATTAAAAGCCCCCTGATTTTCTTTCAGGCAGTCCCTGATATCGAGGCTATAATGCGGAGCTCATTCATGTCAATCTTGTCTCATTGAGAAAAACAGATGACATAGATGAAGGGACAGAAATCCAGAAAGTAACGAATGTTTAGAATGGCAGTCAGCATGCATGTCTGATGCACCATCATGTTGTTTATCCAGGATTTTACACAAGCAATTACATGACCTGGATTATTTTTCAGTAGCATGCGCAGTTTCACATATGTGCTCCTTCTATCACATATAAAACTTGCTCAGTGGAAGCTGGATGAATTGGTAAGTTAGGCATAATGGCCTGCTGAATTTGGGCAAACTTCTACTTTAAACATCAACCCAGTGCAAGCACAAGCATAATAAAATACCTAAACTGTCTCCAAAAGCACAGTGTGTTTCTTATTTTTGTGTATGGTTACACATGGCATGCTTCACTTGGACGTGAGGGATGCTTTTATCTGGATGATGTTTAACCACAGATGGGTGAGAGCAAGGGGCTGGGATGACAGGACAGGGAGTATGTGTATATATGTGTGGGCTTTCAATGATAGGCTGGTGAGTCAGTTCATATTACCCACTACTGCACCCTTGACTGGGGCCTTTCTGTGGGTTCAGGCTTGAGAAAGCGCCCAAACCAAAGGCTTTCATTTCAGTGAAGCAGATCTAGCCAAGCTTACTCACTGACGAATGGAACCACATCCCCTTTGTTTTTCTTATGGTGATGCATTAGCTTGTGGCTGACATGAGCCATGGAACAGTTTGTGTTGGTGCCTGTGTGTGTGTGTGTGTGTGTGTGTCTGTGTGTGTGTGTATGTGTGTGTGTGAATATTGTGTACCGTATGTCAGGACGATGGTTTAAAGCTCTCTGCTCCTTTGGTTCTATTACAGTGCAGAGCTGCCAAGTGAAACTTGACTGATGGATAAGAGGGCAAAACAAGCTCAGAGCTTTTAAACACACGTATGCACACATACAGTATAGGATGTTTCTCTCCAAGGGTGCTGTTATCTGTGAACCATGTGCCTCATTCGGATTCATCTGCTATATGGAAACACATGAGGATATTTGATGCAGCACAGCTTCACAAACTTTCTGAAGCATGAATGTGCTGACAAAATGATCCCGATGGACTTTAAGAAAGGATGTGAATGCCTACAATATGTAAATACACCAGAGTGCAGCAGGGTTTAAAGTATCATGTGAAATATTCATTCACTTTTAGTAACCCCTTTACAGAACAAAATACTGGATCCTGAGCCGACCCTGAAACGAGGCATATATGCACTTTTTCATACTGTGTCACCATCTGGTTGCATATCGGTGGCCGAAATGAATTTTCTGAGTGTATGTTTTAACTATTTGCAATGCTTAACAAATGGATTAGACCACCTGTCATAAATGAAAGAAATACAGATATGTTTGTAACCTAAACAAACATTCAAGTATTACATGTTGTGAAATGAACCTGATTTGTACCCTGATCCGGCCCGCCAACTGATTTCATGTGGCCCCCTGAAGGTTTCAAAGAATATGATTATCGTACATGCTTTGCATCAACCATTACCATGAAATTTAATTCATCATCGATCCACTAGATGGCAGCAAACCTATTTCAAGTAAACAGCTAGTTATTCATGACTCAGCAAAAATTGCAAGCTAGCTTGTCGCTGTTAAGAAGCGTTGATAGAAAAGTAAAGTGAATAAAGGAAAAAAGAGACAAATGGTTGCCCTTTTAGAATAGATATTCAGTGATTATCCGGCCATCGAGGACCTAGAAATTCAGTGATGTGGCCCTCGGTGAAAATGAGTCTGACACCCCTGTCCTAAGGTAAATGTAAATATATATAAAATAGGGAAAATATATTTTAAAAATAACCATGACTATTATTAACAGTATATGTACAGAATGTATGTAATATTATGTATAACAAAAGTTTATTACACTTTAAGAAAATTAAACAAATTACCTTAACGTAAAACACAAATTTCAACAGAAAGGTCAGCGTTTATTAACGCCTTCGTTGGCCTTTTTAACAGACGACATTCTTACTCGTGGTGTTTTTACATATTTTTCCACAGCTTCTGTAGGCACCATGTTCCACTTTATTTGTAACCTTTGAGTGATCAATTAGCAACTCAATAATATCCAGTATTTGTTGAAGTGGATTCAGATCTGGAATCTTGGCCAGTTCATTAAATCTGGTATTCCAGATTGCTGCTTCTTGTTCATACACTGCCCCGGCAAAACAAACAAACAGAAAATGACTTTGGGACCTTAGCTATGATTGCAACATGTAACCTGCATGACTGTAGTAGACTTTCATAACTACTGACATTCAGATCTGTGTGTCTTTATAGCTAGTTATAGTCATGGCTATGAATGATTCCTAGATGGCAGAAATATAAATACAAGAGCTTAGAGTGAAATATCAAAAAAGGAGCATTATTTTTAGAAAGTAAATACAAATTAAACTGAAATATTAAAGATGATGATAAAATAAAAACATTGCTTCCTTTGTATTTGCTGGTAATGTTGACTAACCGTGCAGCGAATCCAGGCATCGCTTGCAGAAGAATTAATAGAAAATTCATCCAAGAAGCCATGAATTCATCGATTTATGACTACATTTTTTAGCTTCACAAGTAATTATTAACGCAAATATTACTTTGGCCAACAAAAATAATAGTGTCCAACCCAACATGACCATTGCAGCCTTTACAGTGTTTATTGTGATATAGTGTGACCCCCAGCTCTAGTTCTACTTGAAACCCCACAACAACGTTCGTGAAGTGAGAATATATACTCTTAGAGTATAATATATCCTCTTATTCATCCAAATAACCCAGTAGGATTCACTGTAGAAGAGTGAAATATTCTGTTTCAACCTACTTTAATGAGTCTTTCCCTTTATCCGCAAGACAGTCTGTCATATGGAGATTATTAAATCTTGTGGTTTGGAATGGCTGTGTCTGCTAGAGTTTATATGGAATTAAAGATCTATTTTTGCATGAGCATCCTTAGAACATAACCCCTATAAAACCCTCAAAATAACTCCACTTAATGATACCATCTGACAATTGAAGATGACAGGTAATCCTTGGTAATATTGCCTTAAAAGCAGCACAGGGTGAAATTCATAGTAAGCTGATCTATGGTTCAAAACAACATAATTTTTTTTTAACTGATTTTTTTTTCCAGTACTTGCCAGTTTTCCACCCAATTCCAGTTTACTTTTCCACTCCTGCAGCCCTAACATGCATCTCAGCTTCCAATCTGTTCAAAACCATCTTCCTCTAATATACGCAAAGCTCTCCATTGCATCTTTTCAAGCATGATTGTAGTCTAGCAGTGTGCTACTGTGGCCCGTCTCTCTTATTGGCTGCTGTATTGTTTTGTAGCAGCAGTGACAAAATCATTTTGCCATGCCTTCCTCAAACAGAACACAGCCAATTACAGACACTACGTGGCACAGCTGGGGCTTCAGCTCCACTCAGAGCAGCAGGGTTTTCTTTGCACTGCAGCATCAGTGTTTCAGACTGTAGTGGTTTGACGATGTAACAGCTGGAGTTTGCCTGTTTATTTCTGATGCTTTCAGACTAAACACTAAACTGTCTAGTGATGGAAGATCTCCAGCATATTGGGATGCTCATGTCTGGAAGCAGAACAGATACGTTTGCCGCAAAAGCAGGAAAGGTTTAACACTGCGTTTTCTTTTCACCGCCATTCTCCATCTGATTTCACCTGTCTTGTTAGGTTAATTATCTATTTAATGAGTTCATGTTCCGTGCTCCATTGAAGTTTGGTGTTGTTTTGCATGATGAAAGTTTGTCCACCTAGAGTAGAGACTGTGTTTTATTTTGTGTTGAGTCTGAGCAGTGATGTATGAGCCTATAGTTTTTGGGTTTCAGTTTCACGAGCGCTACTATGATATCTGTGCTACCTTATGCATTTTTTCATACAATAAAAAAATTAATTGATGAACAAAGTAGTCGGTTGTTTTTTGAATTTTGGACTCTACAGTACTTATAAATAAGGTCTGAGATGGATTAATATAAGTGGTCTTCAGCTGACTGTCGTATTTATTTATCTTCATACCTATCTCATTTTAATATATGCAGTGATATAGCCCTTGACCTTGGTGGCGTTGTCAGGGCAAGAATCATACATCTAATTGCTGTGTGTAATTGTTTGAGCTCTCATGGTTTTATTATGCTGAATAGCATTGCTCTGCTTTGGCTAGCATAAGCTAATTAGCCCTGGCCAGAGGGCTGATGTCAGGCAGTTAATCAGCATTAAAAAGCCTGTTCGATGCTGTCCATAACAATGCAGACCCTCTCTCTACCACTGACCCTTCTGCGCCATTGTCTGTATCCGTATAATTGTTCGCTCTCAGGGCCATTGCATTTGATTTGATTTTATACTCCAAGACTGTTTTGTTAAAATCAGGCCTTTTGCAGTTTTGTCATTTCTGCTGCTGGAGTGTGCTCATTTGCATGCTGAGAAGTGGTTAAATGCTGTCCTGTTTGCCAGCTTGTTAGAGTTATAAACAGCTCCAAAAGGCAAGGGAACTGCCTTAGACTGAAGTAATTCACTGACACTGAACACACTCGGTTTGGGTCTTGTAAGGTGGTGTAAAATATCTTGGGTTCCTCTCTGTGCTCTATGCTGCATCCAATCATAGCTGTATCTTTAACATTCAGGTTCGACCAATGGTTTAGGAGGATGTACAGTGATTTGCCAGAGGGCATGTTCCTCTGGCTAGCAAAGGATATGTGAATATAAAATGTAAGTAGAAAATCTTTAGCTGTTGATTCGAGGTACAGCAGTGTAATTATAAAATGATTTTTTTCCCCCTGCTGGTTCTCAAACATAAAATTCTCATTCGTATTCACCAAGAGAAGACTATTAATTTGCCATTTGGAATCTGTGTAGTGACATTTTGAGACCTTCGAATTTTAAGCTTCTATTTATCGATTCCACAACTTGAAGATGTTGAGCCCAGTTTGAACGCCCAACCAGAATGTACCTACATCTACAACTTCCCAGCTCCATTTTTCTATATTTTTGCAATATGTTGTGTAAAACGTCTTTCCGGTTTAGTGATTTGAACCAAACATCAATTCTTTTTAGCCGTCTTGAAAGCAAAAAGAGATATATGTACTTTAACAAAAGCAGAACAAAGCGATAACCATATACTTGGTTTATCGCAGCTTGGCCTGTATATCACACTGATATGTAGTCGTACATGTTTTATTCTGTCTTTCCTTTGACAGTGATGATTCCCACATAGCTAATCTCCTTTGTACAGCTCTGATCTGCTTAGAAGAGCTCTCCCTGAGACATCAGATAATCATCTGAGCGCTGATAAATGGTTTGAGAACTTTCACATCTCACACATATGATCCTGAAGTTTGGTGGAAGCAGCTTTCGTGCTGCTTTAGTGCTGCCGTACATGAAACCGATCACCTCCTGATTGCATCTTCCATTCACTCTCCGGCAGAAAGGTTTGATCATGCGGTCTGTTTAGAGCCACTCACACCCACTTTTGGACTTTCATTTGCATTGCATACCCACTTTCCTGATTTAAGCTTTTGTTTAGTCGCTGAATCTTCCATGTTGTCTTGCATCTATTGGTAAACATTACCAAAGTCCTGATAGAAAAGTCTGTTCGCTCAGCAGCTGTGTTAGCGACACTCTTATTTCCAGTCATTCAAGATCAGGCTTCTGACTATTCCAATATGGAGGGTCCCATAATCTCAAAACAGATTGACAATATGTTGTTTTAAGCAGGGATTTTAATACACACTCTGTTTATTTTCGCCAGTAACACCAGAAACTTACTTTTAGCCATACTGTTGTATAACAATGAGAGGATTGATGTACAGCTGTTTTTATGGTAATGCATGGAACAAGAGAGAAGACTGCATACAGTATGTGCACTACAAAGGACGAAGCAAAGCTCTACTTAAGTTTCACTACTCTTAATTTAATATAATTCAATTACATGTTAAATATTCAGGTTGGTCATTATCCAAAAATATATCAGCAATGTTAATTAATTAGCGAAAAATGTGAAGCTAATCTACTATAATCTGTAGCATGTCAGTTTATTTTGATGTTTATCATTTTGGTCATAATTTTACATAATTTAACAATTATTTGCTAAAGTTGAGGTGGATTTTGCTGAAAAGTCCCCATCTAAAGTGTGCAGTGACAGTTTATATATACAGTTTAAATAATGCATATACTATGCAAAACAAACTAAAACAAGATTTTATAGTTTAGATTTTATAGTTCAGAGGGGCAGCATGGTGGCGTAGGGGTCAGCACTTCCGCCTCACAACAATAAGTTCCTGGGTTCAAGCCCGTACCTGTTGAGGGAGCTTCTGATTTTGATTTTGATATACTGTCCCACAAGGAAAATTTGGCTTTACATTTAACCCATTCAAAGTGAGCACATACACACACACACACACACACACACACACACACACACACACACACACACTCGGAGCGGTGGGCAGCCACATCGCAGTGCCTCGATGTGTAGAGTGTACATATTCTCCCCATGCTCGCATGGGTTTCCTCTGGGTATACCAGTTTCCATCTACAGTACAAAGACATGCATATTAGGCTAATTGGCTGTTCCAAATTGCCCCTAGGTGTGAGTGTGAAGGGTTGTGTGTCTGTGCTGGACCTTCATTCTGCATGGAAATGTAAGTAACCCGTGCTTCGCAAAGGCAATATAGTATATGCTGTGAGGAAACACAGCAAAAACAATTTAAAACAAGATTTTTAAGGACTGTCAAAAGAACAAATAAAGCCACCAATCCAGTAAATGCAGTGTAAAAATATTTAGTAGCATGGGTTAACACACCCAATGTATTTGTATATTCCATTAGTGCGTCTTTCACTTCTCCTCTAAAGACATGCAGATGTGGGACAGATGGAATTGTAATTAAGATCAAAGTGGGGTTGATGGCGAGAGACAGTTCTGTGGTTGCAGCCTGGTTTTTTATTTTATTTTTTTATTTTTTATTTTTTTTGCACACTGTGGTTTGGAACACAATATACTATGTGGTCACTGGCTTTATTAGTTCTTCTTCTGATTAAAAGCAGTTGAAGAGAAATCAACCACAGCTTTCAGGTTTCAGCAGGATATTTTGAGCTGCACAGATTGTGGATATTGCGAGAACTGTACAAGATCGTGTTGTATGGCAGGAGTTGTGGAGGCCACCTGCCAGGAGTGGCATGAACAAGCTGTAGATGAAGATGATGATTTTTGGGGCAAAATTCTGAAAGATTTTTTCCTCTTGTGTAGTGGTTGATGTGTGTAGTGGTTGATGTGTGTAGTGGTTGATTTGTGTAGTGGTTGATTTGTGTAGTGGTCGATTTGTGTAGTGGTCGATTTGTGAAGTGGTCGATTTGTGTAGTAGTTGCTTTGTGTAGTAGTTGCTTTGTGTAGTAGTTGCTTTGTGGAGTGGTTGATTTGTGGAGTGGTTGCTTTGTGGAGTAGTCGATTTGTGTAGTAGTTGATTTGTGTAGTAGTTGCTTTGTGTAGTAGTTGATTTGTGGAGTGGCTGCTTTGTGGAGCAGTTGCTTTGTGTAGTAGTTGATTTGTGGAGTGGTTGCTTTGTGTAGTAGTTGATTTGTGGAGTGGTTGATTTGTTTAGTGGTTGCTTTGTGGAGTAGTCGATTTGTGTAGTAGTTGATTTGTGTAGTAGTTGCTTTGTGTAGTAGTTGATTTGTGGA
>JBCNYH010000016.1:2609499-2622441 GCA_039654325.1 Tandanus tandanus
CAACACACACACACACACACACACACACACACACACACACACACACACACACACACACACACACACACTCATTCACACTCACACTCACAATCACACCTAGGGGGAATTTGGAACAGCCAATTAGCCTAATGTGCAAGTCTGTTGATTGTGTGAGGAAACCGATGCACCCGGAGTAAACCCAAGCAAGCACAGGGACAGCATGCAAACTCCACACAGAAATGCCCTTGCAGAGTCCGGGTTTTAAACCCAGGACCTTCTTGTTGTGAGGCAGATGTGCTAACCACTACACCACTGTAACACATAATTATTTAAATAAAATAGTTATGCACTTGGACGGCACTGTGGCGTAGTGGTTACCACGTCCGTTTCACAGCAAGAAGGTCCTGGGTTTGAATTTCGGGCTCAAGCGTTTCTGTGTGGAGTTTGCATGTTCTCCCTGTGCTTTTGTGGGTTTCCTCTGCGTACTCTGGTTTCCTCACAGAGTCCTAATTGGCTGTGCAAAAATTGACTGAAGTGTGAGTGTGAATGGTTGTGTGTGTGTTGGCCCGGCGATGGTCTGGCGAGCTGTTCAGGGTGTATCCTGCCTTCGCCCAGTGTCGGCTGAGATAGACACCAGCCCCCCTGCGACCATAGTAGGATGAAGCGGTTTGGCAAATCAGTGATGATTTATGAGTTATGCACTTTAGAAACTGACAGCTAGTATAGTGTTAGCTCACCACCTAGCAGTGTTTTATTGTCTTTAGGGATTATGTTCAACTTCTTCCTGTCAGAAATGTAGCTTCTGTTGTTTAAATTTCTCAAGCGTTTACATTTAAGTTATAGTATACGTATAATATACTTTATGTTGAGCTTAAATATGATTAAGGGGGAAATGACTCATCGTGTAGCTTGAAAGTGCTGGAGAAATGCTTATATTATATTTCACATTATAAAAGCTGTCATTCCTTTCCAATGCACTTGAATGGTGAATTTGCTTTTTGCTGTTTAGTGTTTGCTAACATAATATGCTGGGGTATTCGGGGAATTATTTGCAAGGTTTTAAGAACCAATTTAGTAAAAAAATGCTAATGTTGTTACTAGTGAATGAAAGCAAATTGCCACCGATTAGTGCTTTGCAAATTGCATGTTATTTGGTGGTTAATAGCTTTCATTCATTGTTAACTACATTAACATGTTTAGTTGAACCATTGGGCTCCTAGCCGCAGATTACATTAGGCTTATGTTGAAAGCCAGAGATTTAGGGGTAGTTACAACAAGGCTTGCAGATCAGTGTCTGAGAGTGGGAGAGAGACACGTCCTCAGCAAGGCAAAGACAAGATAATGACTATTAACTCCACTGCAGTGGAAAAGAGGATGCCAAGCTGTAAGACTAACTTTAGCTCTTTTGGAGAGGGATTAATTAAGCGCAGTTCCTCTACCATTTCGCTAGGGAAATAATGCCAAGGGTGACATTTTATATACCTTCCTTTTATTGTTTAGCCCTCCATCGCTCAGGCTGATTTGGAACACTGATCTGACAAGCTGACAGAAATATCAATACAAGTAACTTATGGTTCCGTGGCATTTTAGATGGACACAAATAAATGCTAGAGAGCAAAACAAAGGAGATCTGAACTGCAGTTTAATCGGGACCTCATTGAAAATCCTTCCAACTCAGCAAACTTTAGCGTGCACTGGGAGTAAGGCGGCACTGTGGCTCCCGGATATCAGGGCAGCGCGATTTGTTCAGTGTGTCGGGGGAGCACAGAGACCAAGCTGTGAATTTGTGATTAAAGCAAGGTAAATGAGTTCATTAGAGGCAGAGTGTCCCTGAAGACATGCTGCTTTGAGTTCAAGTAAATCATTGTGGCTAATTTCCTTCCCTCAAGGGCAGGACAGAGAGTGAAGGAGAGAGAATGGCATTGTGAGAGGATGATAAACACGGGCAGCTGCATCGAATGAGGAAATATATATCCGTTCTCTGTTGTTTGATATTTTATGATCTCATTTAGATTGGCCAATCCATATTTCTTGTTGCTGTGCATACCATGTTGAATGTACGATTAACTTTTCTGCACTCTAAATCAAAATGGTGACACACTGCAGGAAACACACACTGCACAGAGGTATGACCTGCTTTCACTTCATGAAAGGTGTAGCCTAAATGTTTGCATTAATTAATCACTGGCATATGCAAATCTCCTTTTATGAAGACATGTTTTAAAGGATGAAAAGGATGGGGCTCCTTTCGAGTGACCGCTCCATGTGGCCCATGGTGGGAGAGCCTGGCAGCTTCCCCAGCAAATGGCTCTCCTCTGTCCTTCCCATCTGTTCCTCTGGCTTTTATCCCAGCAACATGGCACTCACAAAACACCAATGTTAATTTTGGCAGGATTCTAAAGTTTAGATTTAGTTAGTAATAGCATTTTAAGCACTTTTTTTTTATACTCAGCATTTTTATTCACTTCAACCCTCTAGGTTTTGGTCAATAGAATTCAGTGGCGCATGTACAGTTACAAAAAATCTCTTGATTGATATTATCAGTGATAACAGAGGCGTTTAAAATACAAAGCAAATGATTTGCAAAGGCGAGAGATGGAAAAAAATCCAATTAATTAATGTTTTTAAATCTAACTCCATTCTTTTATATTCCTTGTTTGGTGGATTTCTAATATGTAAACCCAGGACAGAATACGGGGGGGATAATATAAAATATTTGTATTTTGTCCTTGTATTCTTAAAGAAGCCTGAACTAGTGCTTTTATTAAAACATTTAATCATTTTTATAGAGTAGTCTGTCTTGAGCTGATGGCTTACATGTAGAACTTTTCATACTATGTATATTCTGTTGAAACTACTGTACTATGTAGGTCGCTGGATTCGAAACAGCGGCTGGGTGTCCGAGTCGACACTACCGACAGGCAAGTACGCATGGGCAAATGTACATGATGTAGTTACAATAGTAATTCATTGCGCACTTGCCAAGTTATTTAAAAAGGCCAGCAGAAAGAAAAAAGATTTTTTTTTCTTCTTAGAAATCACGAATAACATAACGGATCCACGAAACAAGGAATAAAAAAGGATGGCCTAATGTAAAATGACACTCCCTGGATGCCACACCCTTCCCAAACCTAATGTTAGTATTTGGGTTCCATTCAGTTTTTCAGCTTCAGTAATGCACTGTGTGGCAGCATAGTAACTGGCACATCCACCTCACAGTAAGAAGGTCCGAGGCTGTTTTAGTGTGGAGCTTGCATGTTCTCCTCGTGTTTGTGTGGGTTTCCTCCAGGTACTCCGGTTTCCTCCCACAGTCCAAAGACATGCACATAAAGGTAATTGGCTGTTCCGAATTGCCCCTAGCTGTTAGTGTGAGTGCGAATGGTTGTGTGTGTTGGCACTGTGATCATCTTTCGAGCGGTTCAGGGTGTACCCCGCCTTCACCCAGTGTCAGCAGAGATAGTCTCCAGCCTTCCCGCGACCCTAATAGGATTAAGTGGTTCAGCAAATGAATAAGTGAGTGAGGCATGATGCAGTGTTTTTCTTTCTATCATGGTGAATAGAAAGTTTTGAGTACATTAGCATGAATGTAAACATATTGATATTTTTGACTTAACAAGTAGCTGTTGTCGTGGACAATGTGGATCGATAAAGGTTCAGTAAAGTTTATATATCTTATCTTACCTATAGTAATCTGTAACAATTGTAAACACCATTTGAGTTGTTGTAAACACAATTTCCTCCGGGATCAATAAAGTATTCTGATTCTGTAGCAGGATAAACACACAGACAAACAAGCATTTACTATCAAATTCTCACCTCTGGGTAATTTATAGCATCCAGTTTACCTAATCCTAATGTCCTTGGACTGTTAAAGGAAACCGGAGTATGTGGAGAAAACCCATGTTAGCATGGGGACAACATGCAAACTCCACACAAAAAGGCTGCAGTTGGCTGCTGGGATTAAATGCAGGAACTTCTTGCTGTAATGTGAAAGTTCTAACCACTAAACTACCCATGCACGCTGTACTCTTACACGTTCACTCCTGATATTATCTTATCTTATCTTGTCTATATTATCTTAGAACA
Source organism: Tandanus tandanus (assembly GCA_039654325.1). Taxonomy (NCBI): domain Eukaryota; kingdom Metazoa; phylum Chordata; class Actinopteri; order Siluriformes; family Plotosidae; genus Tandanus; species Tandanus tandanus. The sequence goes on from JBCNYH010000016.1 coordinate 2,613,565, forward strand.
GTGTTAAATATACAGTAGCCTGTTACCTAAAGGTGGTGTTTATAGGGCTGTATGAACGCTCTGTATGATTTTTCGGTCGACAGAAATAAACCTGCATAAATATTAATCAAGGCTTATTCCAACTAGTTCCAGCTGTATTTAACAGTTCTCATATTATGTTGATTTAACATGGGACGTGTGACAAAGATCTGCATGACATCATAGTGCTCCTTTGGTATGTAATAGTCACATTATGGTGTTGAAATCTCAAATCCTTTCTTCGATTTTAAATTCAAAAGTCTGTTCGTAATAAGGCCGCCAACCAAATAGGCTTCTTATTTATCTTCTGCCTTGACTCCTCCCATGGCGGCTTGATTGGCAGGATGTTCCATTATAGGCAGCAGCACAAATATTTGCACATAAATTGAAGGATGTGTTCTCTGGTCTCCCATCAAACTAGAGTCTCCATGTAGCATATTACTGAAACGTTTGTCACCATGTTTCTGCCTGTTTTCTTTTAGATATAATCAGGGAATATCTTGCATGTAGTCGTGTAAATCTTGTCATGTTCCCAGTTAGCTTAAAGCGATAATGCTACAGACAGCTGGCACAGAAGACTGAATTTAGTGCGAGTTGCATCAGTAATCTGTCCTTCCTCTTCTGTAATCCATTATCCAGCCTCTTTATTCTTCTGGAGGAGTTGCTCTCACGGCTGAAACATGATAAATCACCTGCTGTTGTGTTTGAGTGCAGATTTCTGTCTTCTGGCTAAATTATGGTGATGTTGTAGAGGAAGCTAACATGATGCCTGAACAAAGCTCAAGCGCAGTAGCAGTTATTTGGATTCCTGCACCCTTCTCCTCCCGCAATACAGGAGTTTCTATACATAAAATCACTAAAATCAGACCGGTTAATTAAATAATAACGTAAATAACGAGTTATTAAAAGTCGACTTGAACAGTGAATAAAATGTAGTGTTTTAAAAAATTGTATAAATACATGAAATTTTTTTTTGTATTAAAGTTGTGGAACTGCCATGAAACAGTTAGTTAGTAGTTAGTTTCTGTCAGCTATGTTTTAGCAGCTATAAACATTTGTTCCCTCATCAGCACTAGTGGACAGTCATGAATTATGTGTAATTAAAAAAAAAAAAAAAAACCCGTTATATACCACTTTTCTGTAATCATTTTTAGTTTTAATGAAAATTTTTGCAGATTGACTTGTATTCCTCTATATTTCAAAGCAACAATATTCTACTTTTACTTTGCTGTTGTCTGGATTGTGTAGAATATTTGAATATGAATCATTTGCAACTTGACGAAAACTTAAAGAATCACTTGCAGCTGGTTATATATGGGAATTAACAGATTAGCAGGAAGTCTGGGATAATTAATACACTTGTATCATATGCAAACATTTAGTTTTGTCATAAGCAGAGGAACATGCAAACAGTTCTCATACACATTTTATAAAATGACAAAAAAATGACAATGTTGACTTTGATTTAATATTTAAAAAAAAATTATTATTGCAGTGTGTGGGTAGAAATTAAATTGAATTTGCATGAAATCTGGTTGTTTTAACCAAGAGTATTCTTTAAGATGTTTTTTTCCAACTACGTTTAAGTTCCCTGATATAGACTAACCTGCAATTGTGCAAATTTCCAGTTTATTTCTTTCAATTCCTATACAATCCTGTTAATATCCATATATTCCCATTAATTCCCAAGAAAAGTTTTAAAAATTGTCAGAATTTTGCAGCCATAATTACTGCTATAAGGAAACATTGTTAACATTTTTTATAAAAAAAAAATTCAAAGCTATAAGCTTCCTGACGCTGAAGCTTCCTGCTTCCAAAACAATTGACCAGTCAGGATATTTTACAGCTTGCTGATTACTTGAATAAACTGGTCAGTAAATGTTTGCCTACAACCTTGCATTAATAGCAGTAATTTAGAAACTAGTTCCATTTGCATTCAGTTGTGCTTTGGACAGCTGCTGGATTTTTCAGCAGGGCAATAATATACATGTCTGTGCAATTAAAAAAAAAGACAGCAATCATCAATTTTCATAAATACAGAGATGAAATGCGCATACAGTACTCATGACAACCCTCTTCTTGCTCTGATTCATGTTTCAATAAATTTGGAGCATTTCATGTAATTGATTTTTTAATAGCACTTGAGCAGGAGAGCAAGTCATTGCTTGCTGCTGTATATGGACAAATTTTATTTTCACAAAGCTTTACATACTTCACAAAAATATATTTCATTTAGAATGCTTTATTTATAAAAATGTTTACAAGAGAGTGTACTTGAATGAGAAGTTGAATATATCTGCCATGATTCAGTTACGTCCTGCATTGCGGACAGACTCGCACACCTCTCCTGAACATCATCACTTGCCAAGTTGTCTTTAGGTACTGATCATCAAAATAATATACCTATAGAAATGTCTTTTTTTTTTTTTTTTACAGCTTTTCTTCAACTACTGAAGACTTCTACTTCATCCAGTACTGCTCACCGAAACTCTGTCTCTTCTCTCTCTCTCTCTCTCTCTCTCTCCCTCTGTCTCTCTCTCTCTGTCTTCCCTCTCTCTCTTTTTCTGTTTGTCTCTCTCTGTCCCTTTCTCCATCTCTCTCTCTCTCTCTCTCTCTCTCTCTCTCTCTCTCTCTCTGTCCCACTTTCCATCTCTTTCTCTCTCTCTGCCCCCTCTCTTTCTTTCTTGCTCTGTCTCACTCTTTCTCTTTCTCTCTCGCTCTGGCTCTCTCTCTCTCTTTTTCTTTCTCGCTTCGTTTCTCTCTGTCTGTCTCTCTTTCTTTCTTGATCCGTCTCTCTCTCTCTCTCGCTCTCTCTCTCTCGCTCTCTCTGCCCTCCCTCTATCTATTTTTCTGTTTGTCTCTCTCTGTACCTCTCTCCATCTCTCTCTCTTTCTTTTTTGCTCTGTCTAACTCTTTCTCTCTCTCTCTCTCTATGCCCTCCCTCCCTCCCTCTCTCTCTCTGTCCCTCTCTCTCTCTTTCTTTCTTGCGTCTCGCTCTTTCTCTCTCTCGCTCTTTATTGCTCTGTCTCTCTCTCTCTCTCTCTCTCTCTCTGTCTGTCCCTCTTTCCTTCTCTTTCTCTGTCCCTCTCTCTCTCTCTCTCTCTTTCTTTCTTGCTCCGTCTCGCTCTTTCTCTCTCAATATCTTTCTCACTCTGTCTCTCTCTTTCTCTCTCTCTCTCTCTCTCTGTTTTTACACTGTTCTGTAGCTGTTTCTATGGAAATGGTAACATATTGGAATAAGATGATTAATATAAACCACAAGAACAGAACAACAACATTATTGCAAAAGAATGATCGTTTAAGTCTTAATTTGCTCTCCCAACTCTAGTACTAAACTGAGACTAACACAGTGCACACTAATTATAACGTTCATTGCTTTAAAAGCTCCAGCATCACTGCCATCAATGCAGTGTTCATGTAAAAATGACCTTTTAAAGCCACATCTTCTACATTTTTATGCTGTGAGCAGTATTCTAGTGATAATGTATAATCCATCAAAGTCTATGTTTTTTTATAAGAGCATTAAATTATTGTGTAATGTGTATTATTTACAACAAGAGCACTTGAGGCACACAAGCCTCCACCAAGCCCAGCAATCACCATATGAACAAAAAATGTCAAAAGTCAACCTCTCTCACAATGTTGAAGAATTTTTTCTTCCAGGATCCACTGGAGTCTTCCTTGTCCAAAGTCCCACCTGTTGTAGGAATTTGATGAAAATCTGCTCATAACTTTTTATATAATATATCCTGCTAACGTACAAACACAAACCGAGGGTTAAACATAACCTCCTTGGCAGAGGTAAAAATTAAACTACCCAAGTACAAACCTAATTTACTGCAGTAATGTGAATATTCTGAGTGTGCTACATTCATTCTAAAACTATATCAACCAAAATGACAATTCAGAGTGCAAGGTGCACTATTTTGATGAATATCTTAAGACCTACCGGCTTGCTTGTTTAGATCACTTTTGTAAAGAGGTCCTTGGATATATGACACATGCTGTCCACTTAAATTGGCTTTGGGCAAGCTGGCTAGTGACTATGACATTAGTGCAGACTGAGAACATCGACTGTCGCTACATAAATTACACTTTGTCTAAACCAGTCTAATTATACTCTGCTACAGGGCTTAGGTCAGACTGATTAGTCAACTAGTCATTCAGACTAACTAACATTCCTCCACTGGGAGTGGATCACAATTGGACAGCTATAAATACAAGGGTAAATAGGGTCAAAATCCTTCTGATCAATGAAACCACTTCTGGAGGTGGTCTGGGATGCATGTGGCCAATAACGTGGTGAAAGTGGCAGTATGTCCAGTTGTATCCCAGAAAACGTCACTGCCTAGTTACCAGGTTTTGTAGCTTATTTCATAGCTTGATATTTTCTCTATGAGGTGGCATAGTGATGAGCACCTCTGCCTCACAACAAGGAAGTTCTAGTCCTAGGCTCAGTGAGGGCATTTTTGTATGGAGGTTGCATGTTTTCCTTGTGCTTGCTAGGGTTTCCTCCAGGTACTCTGGTTTCCTCACACATTCCAAAAACATGCACATTAGGCTCACTGAATATTCTCTGTTGCCCCAAGGTATAAGTGTGAGTGTTATTGGCTGTGTGTATGTGTTGCCCTGCGATGGCCTAATGAGATTTTCAAGGTTTAACCCTCCCTTCACCCAGAGTCAGCTGGGATGGACTGCAGCCACCCCGTGACCCTAATAAATGGTAAAACAGTTCAGAAATTTAGATGAGATATTTTCTTTAATACTTAATGAGACAGGTCTTCATTTACGGCATTTGGCAGGCGGCCTTATTCAAAGCGACTTACATTAGCTTTGTAGTCTCTATCAGTCAATACATGCTGATAGTGGTTTACTTGGACCTGGGCTAAAAACACTGTCAGTCTATGAACTCTTCTGGCAGGTAATACTGTAAGAAAGCATGCAGAGAATTTTAAAAACATATATATATTTTGTATATATATATCTAACTAGTACTTCTGAAAGAGGTAGGTCTTTAGTTGCCAATGGAAGGCACTCAGTTACTCAGCTGTTCAGACATCTAGGGGAAATTCACTCTACCATCTTGGTGACTGAACAAAGAAGAGTCTCAAAGCATGTTTTCCTTGTTTCTTGATAGATAGTGTAACCAGTCGAGCGATGCTGAAGGATCTGGGGGAGTGTGGTGCAGTGCAGAGTGTGATAAGTGCTTTGAGGTAGGAGGATGCTGGTCCATTTTTGGCTTTGTATGCAAGCAACAATGTTCGTGGGCAGGTATAGGAAGCCAGTGGAGGTAGTGTATCAATAGGTGGAGTGGGAGAACTTGCGAAGGTTAAAAATGAGTTGTGCAGCCACATTCTGGTTCAGTTGCATAGGTCAAACGGTGCTCAGAGGGAGAACAGCCGGGAGTGAGTTACAGTATTCCAGTCTCGAGATGACAAGGGATTGAATAAGTACCCGAGTGACCTATGTGAAAACAAATGGACGAATCCTTCTAATGTTGAAGAGAAGAAAATGAGGTGAGCGAGAAAGATTAGCAATATAAGAGTAAAAGGACAGGTGAGTGTCAGCTGGGATAAACAGCAGTTTGGTTTTGCTGGGGTTGAGTTTCACCTCAGGTTGCCATCCATGATGAGTTGTCTGCCAGACATGTAGAGAACTGAAGAGAAACATGAGTGACTGAGGGAGGAAATGAGAGAATGAGTTGAGTGTCATCTGTGTAGCAGTGGTATGAGAACCCATGTAAGGATATGACGTCACAGAGAGATCTGGTATAGAGTAAGAATAGAAGAGAATTTCATGCACAATAAAGTGAGCAGAGGGGCTACACGTTGGCGTATTGGTTACCACATCCACCTCACAGTTCAAGTCCTGGGCTTGGCGAGGGCATTTCTGTGGAGTTTGTGTGTTCTCCTTATGCTTGAGTAGGTTTTGTCCAGGTACTCTAGTTTCCTCCCACAGTCCAAAGACATGCAGTTTAGAATAATTGGCTGTTCAAAATTGCCCCGAGGTGTGATCGTGAATTGGCCCTGCGATGGTCTGGCGAGCTGGCTGGCTGAGATAGGGTACCCCTAGTTGGATTAAGCAGCTCAGCAAATTAATGAATGAATGAGTAAATCAAATAGAGCATAAACAAGTTTTAGTACGTCAAGAATGCACAAGTTAGTGTGAACTTTAGAGCCTTTTGCGAAGTGATCAAGCCCGTTGAAGCAGTATTTATGAAAAACTGCTCAGTGTATAACTTGAATGACAGTTTGCACCTGTGAGTATACTCATTTACTGAATCTTACTACTAGGGTTGCTGGGAAGCTGAAGCCTATCTCAGCCGACACGGGGCAAAGGAGGGATACACCCTGAACAGCTTGCCAGACCATTGCAGGGCAACATTTACACTCACATCCACACCTAGGGGCAATCCGACACAGCCAATTAGCCTAATGTGCGTGTCTTTGAACTGAGGGAGAAAACCGGAGTATCTGGAGGAAACCCACGCAAGCATCAGGAGAACGTTTGAAACTCCACACAGAAATGGCCGAGCCCAGGACTCGAACCCAGGTCCTTCTTGCTGGAGATGAATGTGCTAACCAGTACACCACCATGCCACCCTGTGAGTATACTGTGAGGATTTTTACTTCCATCTCTTTTGGTTAAGAGATACTTTTGCGTGGTTGTTAAAGGCACATGAAGTGAGATTACATAAGCAAAGGCTGAACAAAATACCACACAATCTGTCATTACCACTATGACTCAAAGTTTCAGCGTGTGTATTTAAATTTATGTACACTTTGGTTTGTTATTGGACTGCATGTAGGTCAGCGGTTCTGTCGTGGTAATGGGTTGCTTCTGGCAGATCTGGCAGTTCTTTTAGTCACAAAATGAGATCATCGGTGGTCAGAGGAAATGCATTTAACACACACGAAAAAACGAAAATGGTAACTTCTGAGTCTGCAGCCTGCTTATGAACACATCACCCAAGATGGATGTTAAGAAATTGGAAAAAATCAGTTAGCCAACTGGAAATACTCCTGAAGCACCTTGTTGCCCACAAGACACAAACCAATATATCATCGAATTAAAGAAGTACATAGAGATTCAAATGTTAATTAGTTCTTTAGTCAGTATAACTAATAAGACATGAAGTCATATGGAAATTGTGGTGTTGTCAATTCCAAATCAGATTCCAAAGTACTGACTCTAATTTTAATAATGTTTTTATTCAATTCCTTACAGTCTTTTAATTAAGCCAAGGACATGCTTGCTGACGTTGTTCTGCTTGTTTGTTTGCTTGCTTGTTATTCTGTGGCTTTTCTTGTAATTCCTTATTTGTAATATTCATGCCCAAAATCCATTAAATTTCTGTTCAAAAATTAATAGGTGAGAAAAGGAAACAAATCAGTCAGGCCTTTCTGCTCTCTGTGGTTTGACTTTGATGCACCAATTCTTTTTTCCAAGAGCAAAACAACATTAGTCTTTTTATGTGACATGAATGATTGCTTTGTTTTGGCTTGCACAACGAGGCATGTTGATGGTTAATGTTGAAATTTGTAGCGGTTCTCATATTTATCAGGATTATTGTGTGTGCCAGGCATGCACAATTAGACCCAAGCTTTCTTCCAGAAAGCCTTAATAAATATATATTAACCCTACTATTCGAAACGCAAATTAGGCCACAACGAATCGCACAGATTTATAATTATTGAGCATGTAGAGAGTCCAAGGCCAGGATGTTTTTTTTTGGGATTCGTTCAAATTCTCATTTATTAAGTTTGATTTAAATCAGAATAATTATAATTGCCCCAACCATCAGAACATATTTAATCAGTGAATGATAGATTATTTGTAATAAAATCAGTTGCTATTCACTAATGTGGTTTTACTCTGGATTTCTCTGTCGCTCACATGCAAAACAGCTCAAATTACTCTACATTGGTATTCAGTAAAACTTAAATAATTGAACATTTCCTCCCCGACTACTGAGAGACCTATAACCACAGGAATGGACATCATTTTCTAATCCATAATTTCGTCATTGTTGTACTCCAGAACATTTCGACAATGTTTCAAGCGCATTCAGCATCGATTCAGCTGCTCCAGTTGCTTTTCTTCTGACATCTAAGCTCCTTTTAGTGTTTTGATGGCTGTTCTTTTATCTTAAATGGCCCATGAAATAGTTTGCAACACAAGAAAACTGTTTACACTTACACAATGCTATATTATCCGTAAAGTCATTCGCACTGTCATTTTAAGTATCGATCTTTTGCACTGTCGTACTCAGTAAGACGATCGGCTTCGGCTGGAACGCTGAGCGAGCGCTCATCGACATGTCGATTTGTTTCTTGTTTCTTTCTATGTGTCCTATAAACCACAGCACTAATGAGTCTGTCTGACTTCCTTGGCTAGGTTATTCTTCCTTGAGCTTCCTAGGACTAACCGATGATGGAGAGAGCAGCTCTGTTCTTTTTGGCTATAGGGATTTAGTAGGATTGCTGCTTATTAAATATTAAGCTCTAAACTCCGATAATCAGAAGGTGCCCTGAAAATCAGGCTGAGCTTCGTAAACCCTGCTGGACTGCAATAGATGTCTAAGTAATCCAGGCTTTTCTTCTGATTTTATAGCAGTTAGATTTTAAAATATGCGACATTCATATAAATTTATTACAGAGACTCAAAACCTGTTTAAATGCTTGGGTGCTTCTGATGATGGTGTGTGTGTGTGTGCACAGCTGGGACTACAAACATAGGCACCAACAACCACATACAGGAGATTGCATATATATATATATATATATATATATATATATATATATGTATATATATATATATATAAATGTATATACTTTAACAGAACAAATGTATTTATCC
>JBCNYH010000016.1:2651369-2661413 GCA_039654325.1 Tandanus tandanus
ATATATACACTCATTTCTGCATGCAGCGGCTCAAGATGTTCTAAGTATGCACATCAATGAGCCTTGGGCACCCATGACACTCTTTGGTAGATAATTACCCTTGCATACCAAGGACACCCCACAAGCTTGCTGTTTTAGAGATAAATACAATCAGTCATTTACACGTCACACTTTGGCCCTTGTTAAAGTCACTTGGATTCTTACACTTGCTCATTTTTCCTGCTTGTAACACATCAACTTCAAAAACGGACAGTTCACTTTATGCCAAATGCATCCCACTTCTTGGCAAATGCTACTGTTATGAGATAATTAACAATTATGCACTGAAGGTGAGGGGGTGTTGCTGAAAAGTCTATTTAATTTAGACCCCCCCGCCCCCCATTTTTCTCCCCTAATTTAGTCAAATCTAGTTCCCACATGACTAGTATTGCAATTCCTCTCGTACGACCACCACCAACCAGGGAGGAGCGTAAGCATGCACGTGCCCCCTCCGTGACATGCAGTGTTGCCACCCACAACTCATTGTACAAATATGCTCACAGACACCCATGATTGGCTGGTGATCGCTGTGAGTGTCAGGGAATTCAGCGTATGCCATCTTGCCAGTGAGATCTCGGCCAATTAGCTCATATAGACTCCGGGTTGTGGATGGCTGCAGCATGTTTGTGGCTTATATATTTTAAATACTGTTTGACGCAGGTCAACTCCAAGCAAGTGCGCAAGCAGGGGCATAAGAGAGGTCAGGTGAGCCTATATGTTGTGTAACTAACAGTACCTGTTTAGCCTCCTCATTCATACGTACTTAGTTTCATACGTTCTACTCAGAAACATAAGTAAACCCTGATCCGTAAAGGTCTTTTGGTATACAGTGCGTAAAAAACATGATAATGATGATGCTGCCTGCTTTAAGTGACCATGACAAACTCTGTCCATCATTTTGATTCATGCATTATCCACTATTATTTTTCATTTAATCCCAAGATAGCAAACCAGTCAGATCACACTCTTCCTATGTAGTACTTCCTAATCGGTGTTACTCACTTCGTGTAACTGCCACATTGTCCAGAAGCTTGACTCTGAGGTCAGGTAACCATTTTTGTATATATTTGGACATAATCCTTGTATTTCATGGAGTCCTTGATGCCATATACCCGAACAAGTTTTCAAGGACAGACCCACAACATCACAAAACCACCACCATTTTACAGTTGGAATATAGTTCTTTTCATTATAGCCATATTTTTTATTACTCCAAACTCCCTTGAGTGCTCAGTTCTTGTGTCATCAGGCGACAAAACACTCTTTCAGTGGTATTTCGCAAACGTCAGGTGCTAACTGTGGTTAACTCACAGAAAAGGCTTTTTTCCTGGCACATATTTCAAATATTGGATCAATCACGCTGAATTTTCAAAATTTTCCTTAAAGGAACAAATAAAATGCTATCCTATATCTGAGCTAAGATGATAATGTGTCACTAAAATACTCAATGATCTATGTAGATCCTGATATATCTCTACAGTGCAGTGTTGGTTATTTTAGAAAACGTTGCATAGAAAAGGGTTCTTTAGCTTTCTTGTTTTTTAATGGTTCAGTACCCCTCTCCCTGACAAACAACAGCAATTACATACGTCAGCATGCAGCAGGATTAACTTCCTAACAGCCGTGAAAAACATCCATTACCAAGCCTTGCAGTCAGAGGCAAGGAATGACTCATTCTGAACCCCTCCCTCTCACTCTCACTTTCTATCTCTCCATCTGTCTGCTTTCCTTTCTCCGGTCCTTTCTCAGCTCCCACTTTCCTGTACTTTTTCTTTTTTTTTTATTTCTTCTCTTTCTTCCATTTTCACTCTCTCTATTTTTTATTTTTTTTTACATAGCTGTGAGGTATCCTTGCTCCACATTTATCTCATTCACAAAGCAGTGAAATTCCTCTCTCTGTCTGCCAGCGCTGCATCTCCTCAGTAAAGGGTCAGCAGTGTGAAATGAAATGAGAGAAATGTGCAAACCTTGACTGGTTTTCATCTTCACGCCGTGTTTTCTCGGTTTTATAACACACTGGGACCCCGACTGACCCGATTGCTGTTGCATAGTCAACTACTTAAAGCAGAGAGACATAGTGCTTTCTCACAGCACTTGAGGAAGCAGGGCACCAGTCTTTAGAGTTTAAAAAGGCATCATGCCTGTAGGTATTATAATGATATTCTCAGGCACTGTAGGTAATGTTAAGTGTGCTTCCTACAGGCCCTGCATCCTCACACTGAACCACAGAACCTTCATAAGCATTAATGTACATGAACTTTCTTCAAAGGTTGCAATAATTCATCATTAGCCAAAAAGGCCTTATATAAGAGTTAGCATACTGCTGATGCTTAGCAGTTAACTTTGTTCATATTTCTTACTAGCCTTAGAAGTAGCACTTTTAGTTTGTCTGTTGTTGTGAGTATAATTGTGTATGTGTGTGTGTGTGTGTGTGTGTGTGTGTGTGTGTGTGTGTGTGTGTGTTTGTGTGTCTGTGTAAACACTTTATAACAGTGGAACAAATCATACACTTATCTAACACGTCTCATGCTGATTTAATGCTTGAATTAATGAAAAATGTACAGTGACGTATCAAAAGTAAATAGACATCATCAGACATTATTCCTGAAAAATGTATACATAGATATACTTATACATAATAGCCAAACTGATGGATACACCTCGCAGTAGTACTCAGGCTCACTTGGAGTTTCTCTGCAACATCAGTTGCCTTACAAAAGGGGAACAGTCCGCATGATGGTCCGAAGACACCTGCCAGAGGGCCCAGATCGACGTGAACGGGATGATGTTGATTCCATGCCTTTGCTGGTGAATTGTACAATTACTCTGATGACTGTGGTAAGAGGAATCCCAAGGTTTTGTGCAATTTGACACTGGCTAAGTCTACCCTCAGCCTGACCCACAATACCCCTTTTTGAAAATCAGACAACTCTTTTGCTCCTGATGTTTGTGGCGTAGCTAGTTGCTATAAACAATTTACATAACATTTCTAAAAAAAAAAAAATGTTGTTTTGTTTCACAGATAAAACTCTGTAATGAGGGATGTGTATTTATTTTTGATATTTTTGAACTCTATATCATATTGCTCACCACGAACTAATGATAAAGTCACTGTGGCTTTATGTGATTACTTCACATTCACTGGCTCATCACTTAAGGGATGGTAATTAACAGTTACTTCATACATTAATTGATATGCCACTAAATTAACTTAATTCCATGTAATGGTAGCCAGTGGGTATATTGCTGTGAACTAATGATGTAATCCCCAGTAACAATGAACACTATGTGTCTTATTTACACTTTTCAGTTTATAGTGTTGACCTATGCTACTTCTTCTGACCATTAGGTTTCTCTCATTTTTATGAATCTGTGGGTTATCAGATTCACGCATGGGGCCACAGAATTAATAATAATAAAAAAATTATTTAAAGATCAGTTACAAATAATTTAAAACATGGTGTCTACAGAAACGGTGGGGAAAAATAAAAAAGCATTGCCAGCAAAAATGCTTGCTGTTATAAAAGGGGGTCAAACTAAATGCTAAATATGAGGGTTTATTTATTTATTTGTTTGTTTGTTTGTTTGTTTGTTTGGCTTTACATTTAAGTAATTTGTAAAATTTTCCTTCTTCAAATAACACACAAAAATAAACCAAGAGCTCTCAGAGAGTGCAAACCTCCGCCAAGCTGGAAAAAATATGTTCATAGCACACCCTGCCGGACCTGTCTTACAGTGTTAAAGAATATTTGAAGAAGTTCCTGGATCCAAAATTTGATCAGGATCATCTCCAAAATTGAATAGAGTCTTTCTTGTCCAAAGTCCCTGGTAGAAATTACATGAAATTTTACTCATTATTTTTTGTAAGTGGCTAACAAACAAAATACAAACAATAGGCCGACTATTGTGGACAAAAACATCACCTCCTTGATAGGGGAAATAAATTGTAACAAACCTTTAAAAGATATCTATTTTATTTATGACAATTTGTACAATTAATCTCTTCTAACCCAACTCTCACCTCTCCACACATTATTTCTGTATAATGCCTTTATACTCACTGAATATGTGACAGGATAAGATTATTTATGGGATCAGAAAGTGGACAACCAAATAAATAACTGAGCACATATGGTGTTAGGATTGTCTGTGGTAGTGTTTTGAATTTTGTCACTTTACAATATCAGATTTATAATTTATACAGAAAATCTCAGTTCAAGCATCATTTGTTGTTGACACCATGACAGCTTAATGCACAAACACTTAGAAATTGAATGGTCACATGTCGCTTTGTCACTTGCTAGTGTGAACACATTTTTCATTACTCCCACAGACACTGTCTGAGTATTTCTGGGAAAAAAATATATCAATGTATAATGTATGTATGTATTTATTATTATTATTATTATTATTATTATTATTATTATTATTATTATTATTATTATTATCATTATTATTATCATTATTATTATTATTATTATTATTATTGTGCACAGTATTAAGTGTTGTACATGAGCATTACGATTGTGAATCTGAATATTACCTCATTGGATGTAAAGTCATGTTTCTGATGATAATAACTAACGTGCGCTGAAAAAGACACTAGATTTGTTGATGGGCTTTTTTTGTTTGTTTGTTTTTTAAGTCAGAATCACTGAAAGTGTCTAAATAGTCACCAGATTTAAACAAAGTCTCTAAGTTGGCAACCTGGTAATATGATTTGTCCCTGGAAACTGTTATACGATCGGGTGCAAGGCTGCATACCCTTCGAAAAAAATGAGAAAGACAAAGTAAACAACCTAAAGGCAATCAATCAATATTTTTGTCGATTCAATTAATAAATTAAATGATAAGGATATCAGGAATGTATTTCCAAGACTTCAGTGCCTTATAGCATCCACATTATAACTAAATGAGTTTTTCTCCATAAGGAAATATTGAAAGTCATGCACCAGAGTCCTTTACCAAATACGGAAGGTGGTCTGACCATATGTTACATGCGGTGCCACGCATGTACAGTGTGCAATTTGTGAGAAGTCTGCGTAGGTAATTCACTTTGGTAATCGCATGCTGCGGTTGACTAAAATGTGGGTTCATGTGTTCAGATGTCAAATGTTCTTTCATTATCACTATTAACTAAACTGGTCAAATAATATACATGATATTAAATTGCAACATAGAAATAAATTGTAGATTAAAGGAGTATTTTCCTATTTGTATCCCACGTTATCGCAGGAAACAGAAGATGCTCATTTGCAAACTACCTTCCGAAAGACTTCTTCAATTAAGCTCCAATTGTCAGGGATCTTTTCTCTTCCTTCCAACTTTTTCTGTGACTCGTTCCACTTCAGCGGCGGCTTCCATCTGAGGCATTAATTGCAGGAGCGGATGAAAGCTAGTTGTGGCCTCATTATGAAAGCATGCAACAGACAGAGGCCACGTTTAGTGTGCTACTTACAGAGTGTATTGTTCTCTACTCGTGCTTCAAAGAAAGTTTTGTGTAAAACTTGGTGGGGCAGAAAGCAATACACTGAGGTTATGCACATTTCCTTCTAATCGTGCAGAAAGTAAGTCTGCTGTTGCTAGCCGTGCCTTTGTCTAATATCTGCTTAACTTCCTAAAGTTTTGGCCTTCAGTTTCATCCAAAGGTGTCGACAGTGATGTGGGCCTAGGACTTGTGTGCATAATGTATTCTAGATTATATATTCCGTGCCCTTTTTCCTCTCTTTCTCCTTGTCAGTCAGCCTCTAGAGCTGTCTATACGGTGAGGGATTATAAAATGGCCTGTGCTCACTTTCAAGGCATTTGATTGGCCCATACAGTGGAGTGGGTGTCAGGGCTTTGTTTGAGTTGACAGGAAGTCGGTCCTGAAGGATATGACATCGTAATGAGTCGGTGTTATCGCGAGCATTAGATGGCCCGCACAGCACAGTTTGAGTGACTGCTGCAGGGCGGCTGGCGCTAAACGTGGCTTGCAGATCCGTCACACGCGCTCACTATTGTGCTTCCGCTGTAGAGGGGCTGCTTTTTTAATGCTAATTGAGTTTGTTTCATTTCAAGGGGGTGGGGGGTGGGGGGGAAATGCCACCAGGCTCGATGATGAAGGCATGTGATTAGGACTGAGGCTCATTCAAATTCAGTATGCCTTGCTGGAAACATTGCTGCTCTGGAAATGATGAAGCAGATGCTCTCCAGCCAGGCCCTTGAGAGGAACTGCAAGTCCCATGAGTCCAACACACACTCACACTCACACACACACACACACACACACACGCACACGCACACTCAACCTGGCATAATGGAGACCTTTCTGAGTGTAAAATATCAGCTGTGTAATGCAGCCATCCATCATCATTACTCCACTGCTGTCTGTTCAGCCACTCGCCAAATGTAGCAGACTTTATTTATACAAAACTTTAATTACTCACATTTTCACATCTGTTTTTAGTTTAATCCCTCTTCTTTCTGCATCTCAAGCTGTCTCACTGTCTCTTTCTCTTTATCTCTCTCTCTCTCTCTCTCTCTCTCTCTCTCTCAGGTAAATAGAGGGAGGCACATTAATAATCAGCACACCCTCATAACTTCTTAATGCAGAACAGGACTTTCGAAACTTCCTCTTGCAGTCAGTTTTATGGATTCTTCAGGCCACCATCGTGTGCCGTGTTTGTATTGCGTTGGCAGTTTTTCTTGCCAGTGCCTCTGTGTGTTTTACTGAGCGAAGCGGACACAAACAGATGGTACAGTGTTCTTCCCCAGGTATTAATGTTTAATTATCTGTGTCCAATTTGCACTTTAATAAAATGCTAATCATCAGACACAGAGTAGAAGCAGAATTTGAGCGAAAAATAAATAAATAAAATAAAATCTGTCAGTGGTTCTTCAGCATTTTGATGTTTCGTGGTTCATCCTTGGGGCGTTCAGATGTTCCAGTCTGAGTTAATGTCCAGGTCATGAGCATGTAATCAGGGCTCTGTGACAGAAAAACACAGAGGTTAAATCTCATTAAACATGAGAGCACCATAAAGCTGCTGACTTTTAAAATCTGTAGTTTATTTATTTATTTATTTGTTTATTTTGGTGCATACTGATCAAATTAGGTTAACACTTAAGGTGTTCTCTTTTTAAATTAACACAATGTAGCAAAAAAAAAAAAAAAAACCAGTGGCAGTAATGGAAAACATTTCTTGCCAAAAATACCCACAATACCATTGGAGTATCCCTCATGGTCTGTATCAGTCTAGCCATCATTTTTACCTAAAGACCCTCTTCGAGGCCGGGACGTGAACCCGCGACCTTCTTGATGTGAGACAGACGTGCTAACCACTACACCACCATGCTGCCCTAGAAAAATCCAGTGCATCTAAAAAAAAAGTGTGGTTAAGGGTCAAGTTTTCCTTTAAATCTTAATTACGCTGCCAAGTTTTGTAACGATCTGACACCCCACTGTATTCTGAAGGGAAGCGCTATGTTTATAACACTGTACTATTTTTGATACTGCTTTTCTGAAATTTCTTGGGGCTCATAGTACTTTATATAGTACCATGTGTTTCATTCTTTATTTCAACTTTAGCTTTTTATTAGTCCATGAGCCATTTAGGCAGCACAGTGGTGCAGTGGTTAGCACGTTTGCTTCATTTCAAGAGGGTCCCAGGTTCGATTCCCAGGTTCGATTCCAGGGCTCGGGGCGTATCTGTGTGTAGTTTGCAGGTTTTTCCCGTGCTTGCATGGGTTTCCTCCAGGTACTCCGGTTTTCTCCCACAGTCCAAAAACAATAGGCTGATTGGTAGTTCCAAATTGCCCCTAGGTGTGAGAGAGAGTGTGAATGGTTGTATGTGTGTTGGCCCTGTGATGGTCTTGCGAGCTATTCAGGGTGAACCCCACCTTCGCCCAGAGTCAGCTGAGATGGGCGCCAGCCTCCCTACCTGGGATTAAGCGACTTTGAGAATGAATGAATGAACGAATGACCCATTTATACTTGCATAAGTGTGTTTTTGATGAACATTACAAATGAATTCTTGAAGTCACCCTGGATAAGTTTATCTGCCAAATGTTGTGTGCAAATATTAAAACTCACAAATATTTCTGGTGAGAAAGTTTTTTATACACTCTGCATGTAATACGACCCCAGATTTTGCACATGTGAGGTGTCCATGTTACCATAACAACGATGAGCACAACTCCTGCCGGTTAGTTAGTTCAGCAACTTGGTCTCTTAACAATTTTAAATGATGTCTCTCTTGTTGGGATCAGAGGATTTACTGATTTGATTGGTTGAAAAGGTCATAATGCTAGTGATTAAAAAAAAATTGTTCAAATTTTGAACATGTCCCCATTGTGTTCATTATAATTTTCATGACGCAGTGCAATCTTCATGGACTTTGTCTGAGTGTGATGAGTGACAAACCTGCATACCATACAAACATGGACCTTTCTGTACAATTACATCATTCTAACCCCCCACTCCCACCCGCCAATAGAACATAGTTCCCTAGTGTAATTAAAACAAGGCCCACCATGTGATAAGTCTATGGGACAACAATTAACTCATTGACTTCGTAGCAGGCTGAAATAACGGTTATGTCCAAGTTATTGTAAAGTTGCAATTATGTGTGCTAAATCTCGTTGTAATTACTGCATAGCACATGGGGCTACTTTTTCCCAGCACTGGTGGGACGTAGTAAAAGTACTCTAATATGTTATTAATGCAATCGCCTTTCATTACTGCACTGCAAATATTGTGTTAATGAAAAAAGCTTATGTACCCTAAAGTCTCTAGTGCTACATGCACAGTGGTAGTGCGCCCACCAAATTGCATTAATCTAGGAAACTATATGAGATGCCATCAGAAGTGGGTGGAGGGGATCAGCAGGTAGCGGTGGAAGTGCAATGGTGTCCAGCTGGGTTCTGAAAGAGTAAATTAACTATAGTACATTGCTGAGCTTCATCTGCATTAAACTACTTGTGCTCCCATAGCACCTGCACACCAGGACTTACTCAAACTGTAGCAAATATGTTTGAACTACACTTTGCAAGGTCTTCAAAAAAGAAAATCATGATGATTCTGTTTGGTGTGCTGCGTGATGATGCCGTGGTTAGCCGTGTTGCTTCACAGCAGGAAGTTTCTGGGTTTAAACTCTATGGCTGACTGAAGCCTTTCTGTATAGAATTAGCATTTTGTCCAATTGCCTGTGTGGGTCTCCTTTGAGCACTCTGGACATGCTAGGTTAGCCGGCTACCCAAATTGTCCCTAGTTGTAAGTGTGTGTGGTTGTTTGCATCTGTATTAGCCCTGCAACAGACCGGCAACCTATAGAGAGTGTGTCCCACCTTTATGACAAAGTCAGCTGGGATTGGTTTCAGCTTTCCCTGATGGAAAAGCGTTATCGATAATGGATGGATGGATGGATGGATTTTGTGGACACCTTCTTCTTCTCGAGTCCCTGTACAACTAGGATCCAGTGTTGGATGCATGATCCTTTTTCTTGTCGTTCAGGGTATCCAGGTCTGCTGAGGAGCACGGTTGTGGGAGCTGAGGGCAGGCCAGCAGGTGGTTCATCGTCTGCTCTTCACCACAGTTGTCTGTAGTTGTTTCCTCCATGTTAAGGCCCCATTTCTTTCTTGCAGTTACCAATTGCAGTGCGGAGGCGATTTAGGCTGATCCAGGAGGGCCTTGGCTTGTCGGAGCCAGATGGGAGGCACTCCTTTGGGCTGATGGGTACATTGTGTGCTGCAGACTGGAGGTGGGCCAGCCAGAGGTCCATCCATTGGAAATGAGGGCTGTTGTTGAGGGCCTGGACATAGTGGAGAAAGCTGTGTCAAGACTTAAGACTCTTAGGTAGTGGCTCCCTCTCGAAAGAGAAGATACAGTGGGTCACGTTTTAGCTTCTCCCTTTAAGACAGGACCTGTCTCCTGATGTGTGGAGGAGCAATGGACACCAAGTTATGTCCAACCAAATTTAATTTTCAAATCATACATTTACAATCTATTTAATTTTCACATATTATC
>JBCNYH010000016.1:2681375-2694681 GCA_039654325.1 Tandanus tandanus
GTGTGTGTGTGTGTGTGTGTGTGTGTGTGTGTGTGTGTGTGTGTGTGTGTGTGTGTGTGTGCGTGTGTGTGTGTTTTGACCCTGTGATGGTCAGGTGAGCTGTTTAGGGTGTACCCTTCACCCGGTGTTGGTTGAGATAGGCTTTAGTGTCCCCGTGACTGAGTATAGTATAGTGTTCTCGCAGCATAGGTGACACTAATTACTATAAAAGATACCCGAAGACACACTTCCTTACCGAATTACTTCCATTTACATTTAGTCATTTGCCAGACAGTTTTATTTAAGGTGGCTTATAACCACCTAAACATTTGGAAAAAAGGGATACAAGACACAGTACATTCTCACTTTTATCACTCTGGTGCTATTAAGCTAATGCCTTTTTAGTTTATCTTTATACAGTACCATAAAAGTGAAGACAGCATTCTTTTTAAATTTGTTTAGGGTATATGATTAGATCCTATTGATCACAGGGCGGCACAGTGGAGTAGTGGTTAGCATGTTTGCCTTACAGCCAAGAATGTCCTGGGTTTGAGTCCCGGGCTAGGCGAGAGCGTTTATGTGTGGAGTCTGTTTGTTCTCTTTGTGCTTGTGTGGGTTTCCTCTGGTTTTCTCCCACAGTCCAAATGCTCACTAGGCAAAATGACAGTTCCAAATTTTCACTAGGTCTTAGTGTGAGTGTGAATGGTTGTGTGTGTGTGTTGGTCGTGTGATAGACTGGCGAGCGAGGGTGTAGTCCGCCTTCACCCAGAGTCGGCTGAGGTAGGTTCCAGCCTCCCTGCGACCCTGCAGCTAAATGATCACAGACATGTAATTAATGATCTTAGACATGCTTAATTATTTTAGACATATACAGCTTTTTTTTTCAAATTTATTTACTAGTGCATGTGAACATATGGGACATGCAGTGATCACAGAGTTCAAATGTTCACATCCCCAAAGCAGAAAGTGAGTGATGTTGGACTAGACTCGTCTAGTCATTAAAAAAAAATAAACATTTCAGAACTTATAAATGAAGAGCATAATCTAACACACACACACACACACACACAAAGAAATATCCAGTTTATCCTTACTACGGGGTCACTGGGTTATTTGTAGGTGCGTGACCGCCACTTGTCCCTGTTGAAAGGTGCTATGCTCTCTATCTAGGAATAGGGTTGTTGTTTAGTTTGCTTTAGTGTGCTGCTCGGTTTATGTACAGTGCTCGAAGTTGTCACCTATAATACTGTAGGTCCTCATTTTTTGATCTGAGTATAACATCGCATCAATAATGGAGCCCAAGTGAATAATTTAATATAACATCAGCCGCAGGTGATGGACGAGAGTGTCAAGGTGATCTACAACGGACCTTTGTCACCTTTCTTGCTGTAGGGTGCAAAAGGACCACCTCTTTGTCATTCCCCTACCTTCGTCCTTTCTGTACTATACTTTCTTTTCATGTATTTAATCTCTTCTTTCTTACATCTCCGTATCAACTGACTCTCTTCTCTATTATTATTATTATTATTATTATTATTATTATTATCATCAATCATTTGCCATGCTACTTAGTCCTATTAGGGTGACACTGGAGCCTATCTCAACCGACACTGGGCGAAGGTGGCTTCACTGAACAGCTCGCCAAACCATCGCAGGGTCAACACACACAAAACCATTCACACTCACATTCACACCTAGGGAAGATTTGGAAGAGCCAATTAGCCTAATGTGCATGTCTTTGGACTTTGGGGGACACTGGAGTACCTGGAGAAAGCCCAAGCAAACACGGGTAGAACATGCAAATTCCACACAGAAACACCCGAGCCCGGGATTCGAACCTAGGACCTTCAAGCTGTGAGGCGGACATGCTAAACACTACATCACCATAATAATAATAATAATAATAATAATAATAATAATTTTCTTCACATGGTGCTTCATAGTAAGTTTGTAATGTATGTAAATGGTTCACCAGCCCTACAGTTCCTGGTCACTTTAATACAAATGCCTGTAGACGTGGACATCCAGGCAGTTATCCAATCAGCCAGTAATTTAGTAACACAGATGCATAGCATCATATGGATACCGCTCAAGAGGTTCTGTGAATGTTCTCATCATACATGAGAATGCGGGAAATGTGATCTCAGCAACATTGGAGAGAGGCTAGATGGAATATTTTAGACAACACTGCTCTCTTGGGATTTTCACACACAGCAGGTACATATTGGTGTTCCTATTAGCGTGGCAGATGAGTGTATATGAAACAGATACATTATATACAGCTCTCAAAAATTAAGATGACGGAACACTTTAATACTTCACAAATTTTCTTCTGTTCATTAAGTTTGTCAGACAGCAAAAAAAAAAGTTTCTGAGCCCAAAGATATTCAAGCAAATTTGGCTTTAAAGAGTTCCTCTTAAATAATCTAAATAATAAACACAAATATGTTTCTACATCTTTTATAGGAAGACTCTTTTGAACACCTACATTACTGATTTTATATCAGCATACAGATGAAGTTTAAAACTCCAAGATGGCCGCCAATCATGTGATATGCATTCGCAGCAAATATCTTTTGATTTTTAAACAACAAATAATTCTTTAAAAACATTCTTACAATATTTTTCCTTATTACTAATTTTATTATTTATCACATGTGAACATTTTTTATGGAACTGACCAGTATCGGTTTAGCCTTTTTAAAGTTACATTTCTATTTGACAGCCGAAACTAAAAAAATATCATAATAGAAAGTCTATATACTGTAGCTTTGTATACACTGTATGTAATAGTAATAAGTAAAAAGATTTAGGCACGGCCTTAAGGTGGTACTTCCAGTTTTTAAGGAGGAAATAAAGGAATAAGTCTCCCCTGCGTTTCCTGATTTCGTTCTGGAGTGAAAGAAGCAAAGGTTAACACTGATCTTTCTGTTTACCACCTTTCATGCGTTGATTTCTTTCTGCTGTCTTGTTTGATTAATTATCCGTTAAACGAGGTCATGCTCCACGTTGCCTCAAAGATTGTGACTGAGTTGACGAGCCCAAAGGACTGATTACATCAAAAAGAGAACCAATCAGAACGTCATCAGTTCTCAGTTGTCCATACTCCGAACATGCACCTCTACAGTCAAAGTCGCAAATATAAAAACGTTTGAAATTTAAGTGTTTGATAGTCAATGTTAAAAAATATGACATATCTGCACCACATAAAGTGTGAATGTGTGCATTCAGCCCAGTTCTTTGAGTCATCTAAAGTAACTCGAAGAGTTTTTGTTCTAACAATGGACGGGAAAAGTTTCAAGGTACCTCCGTGTTTATTGTGGTGCCAATCTGCGTCAAGTCAGTGATGAAGTACATACATATGGACACACAGACGTGGGACAGCCTTTAAAGTCATCAAAGTCAAAGTAGGCTGAAGGCTGGCACCAGCAACACAGAGCCAGGCAACTGCAAGCTGTGAGAAATAGTGGATGTCCTCTGCCCCCTGTGGTGGCACACCACGGCCCTAGATGCCTTAGGAGGCAAACGTGAGTTAAAAGCCATTCGTTACTCTCCAACAAAAGAATCCCTGCATTCACATAAAACCCGCTCACATCTTACAGACATTTAGATGTCTTCTAACAGATTCAGATGTGCCACTGCCAAGATTTGATGATGAGAAAAGCTCTTGTATAGATTGGTGACGGAAAAAGAATCGAACCTATCATGTTGCAGATCTGTTAGCCTATTCATTGGTTTAATTGCTTGTAATTATGTTGCCAGAAGCTTAGCCTTACAAGTAGGCTATTTCAAAATGAAAGAGAAGTAATCGTACACCAAAAAACTGATAATCCCATTAATTGCAAACATGCCCATTAGGTCAACTGGATACAAAGCCCACAAATGGGAATGAGAGTGTGAATGGCTGTTTGTCTTCGTGTTAGCCCTACTAACAGGTTAGGGATATATAATAATATTTTGCCCAACGCTACATATTTTATAACTACCTAACTTTGCCTCCCCTTGATTTTTTCCCCCTTTTTTTGCCTAAAATTGTGTAGGGCCTGTACATGAGTACCTTTTCTACATACATGAGCTTGGTCTGACTGAAAGCTAAGACTTGAAAGCTTGATTATTTTTTAAGCAATATCAATTAATAAAACTTAAAAAATAACATTGTAGTTATTTGCATAATAACATACATACATTCCTGACCTCACCTCACAGCATAAAGGTGCTGGGTTTGAGTCCCGGGCTCAGCGAGGGCAATTCTTTGTAGAGTTTACACGTTCTACTTGTTTTTCAGGGCTTCCTCCAGGTTCTCTGGTTTCCTCCTACAGTTCAAAGACATGCACATTAGGCTAATTGGCTATTTCATATTGCCCCTAGGTGTGAATTTAGGTATAAATGTTTGTGTGAGTTGGCCCTAACGAGCTGTTCAGGGTGTACCCTGCCTTCTCCCAGAGTCGGTTGAGATAGGCTCCCGCCTCCCTGCATCCGTAGTAGGATTAAGTTGTTTGGCTTCATGTGTACTAATTGAATAAATGAATGAAAAAACTTGTTTTAGAATAATTATGTGAATTACTATCACAGATTGCGCCCTGCAGTGGTCTGGTAAGCTGTTCAAGGTGTATCCCACCTTTGCCCAGAGGTGGCTGTGATAGGCTCCAGCTTTCCAGCGACCTTAATAAAGGATAAAGTGGTTCAGAAAATAAAATGAAAATAAACTGATTGAGAGTTTCAAATCAGAAGGGGCTTTGAAATGAGACCTACTGAGATATATGCGACACAGGCTACCAGGCTTTTATATTTCGTCGAATATTTTATTTAGATAGATTCAGAAGAGTCTGAGCTTTTGAAAGGTGGGTCACATCAACATAGTACTTGACAAATTGATGCATAAAACTGATTTACAGTATGAGTGGAGCTGTGGAGGTCCTGTAAGTTTATCATATACAGTATGGTGCAACTAAAGTGGTTTAAAGTGATGTATATATGGCTGCATGTGCTTATATACCAGTCAGAATATATTGTCTAATAACAATTCTTCATCTAAGCTAGATTTATTATACCGCACCGCAAGACAAGACCATGCTGACTCAAAAAAAATGTATATAAGAGTTGAGACTTGATGTGAGATTTGATTGTAGATTCTGTCTGTGTCCGCATTGATTAATGCTGATTTCTGCACGGAAATGAATATATGCCCAATATATAAATGAGGGTATGTTCAAGACCTCCACATAAATCACACAGATGAAAAAATATTTTGAGATGGTTTCAGTGGAATCATGAAGAGTGAATTGGGGCTTTTCTTTGTGGAGTTTGCATGTTCTCCCCATGCTTTTGTGGGTTCCGTCAGGTGCTCCAGCTTCCTCCCACAGTCCAAAGACATTAGGCGAATTGGCTATACTAAATTGCCCGTACTAGGTGTGAGAATTGTTTGTGTCTGTGTAAGCCCTGCGATACAATGATAGCCTGTTTGGTATAATGGCCTCTTGCATAAAGTCAGATGGGATTGGCTCCGTGGCCCTGACCGATAAGCAGTACAGATCTTGGATGAATAGCTTAGTTTTGTAAACTTGTTAGCATAGTCTATTAAAGTAAATGGTGTAATTAAACTGTGCTGGCTTACCAGTGATTTCATTTATTACCAGTTGTAATTACTGTGTTAACAATTATTGGGTAATCTTTTGGCTACTAGCTGGCCATTATGCTAGCATCTATACAATGCTTGTCATGTTTGTAATTCACAGTCACAGTCTTGTCCTTTTCTGTGACACTATAATAGGAATAGGCTCTTTCTTATGTGTATTCTTTCATATTGGAGACATAGCTGGTTAGAATTACCTAGCGAACACGCTAATAACACCTTTCTAATAACACCTATACTTCATTCAGAAATCTAAGTGTTTAAAAATCTATCAAATTTAAATTAAATCCTAATCCTGTTTTGAACAATAATACATTATACTTTTCTCACTTTCACTCATTTGCCAAACTGCTTAATCCTATTAGGTTCGTGGCGAAGCTGGAGCTTATCTTCTCTGACATTGGGCGAAGGCGGGGTACACCCTTAACAGCTTGGCAGACCACTGCAGGGCCGACACACACAACCACTCACACCCACACTTATGGGAAATTTGGAACAGTCTATTAACCTAATGTGCATGTTTTTGGACTGTGGTAGAAAAATGAGTACACATAGAAAACCCATGCAGGCACTGGGACAACAATCAAACTTCACACAGAAACACAGCACTCGAACCCAGGACCTTCCTTTTGTGAGGCTGACCTGCTAACCACTACGCAACTGTTTCGCCCAGTATACTTTTCTGACATGCGGAAATTATTTCTTCTATTCTGACTGTACATATGTTGGTGTGCTATGGAAGCCTTTAGTGAACAAATGGTTCGTGAAGGAATCTGAAATTCACTCTATTTTTATTCTTTACATATTTACATGGTTTTGTTTTCTCCATATTTGGTACAGTTGAATGGAAATATGATTAACAGGACTTTTCCTGTGGGACTGGCTAAGATTCTTCACGCTCTGTATTTTACAAAATTGGTAGCTCTATTGGTATTCATCCAATGCACCAGTCCACATGGTGAGGAGAATCTCATTGAAACGCACTATCTGTGTGTGCATATGTGTGGGTGGGGATGATTGGGGGTATTGATGCTATTTATGCATGCGTGACACAAATAACAACCTAGTGAATTAAAGAAATAAAACCTTTAAGATTTCTTAGCATAAATGCTGCTATTCATTCAGGGATGGACATTCCAATGGTAGTCCAGCAGCCAAGTGAAATATCTGGAAGCATAAAGCTAAAAACGTGGTACTGAAATATGTGATATATTTCTTTATTAATGTACTTTCTAATGAAGCACATTGTGTTCGCTTCTTTTTGACTCTGCGCTGTGGTGTTCTATCCTTGCAATGTGCATGAATAATATGAGTATAAAATGCACAGGAATGACACGATCTGATTGGTTCGTTATCTCAGAATAAAAATTACTTATTAATCGAGCACAAGGTCTTTACAGAGAAATCTCAGCCTGAGGTCTTTAATACAGATCGAGCCAAAGGCGAGGCATGTGCAAAAAGATCAAGGAATAAGATTTCTCTGTACAGACCGAGCTAACAAGGTTAATAAGCACTTTTTTTTTTAATTCCCTTAAGGCGTTGTTACTTTTCTCATTCCAGTTGCATATCAGTGCACAATGCATTATCACTGCAATCAATCAAAGCAAATCAAACATCCACAACTTCAGAATCTTCACATAAAGTTTATTTTATTCTTTGAGGAACAAGTAAATGAATTAGTGATGCAAGTAGAGAGATGTAGTGTACAGACTTTTTTTTCAAAGAATGCAAGTTTGAATAACGTTAATGCTGAGCTTGTAGAAAACAGAACGAACAAAACTGGTAAAAGTCATTGTTTCATTCATTTTCTAAGCCGCTTAATCCTAATTAGGGACGCGGGGAGGCTGGCGCCCATCTCGGCCGACTCCGGGCGAGGGCACACCCTGGACAGCTCGCCAGGCCATCGCAGGGCCAACGCTCACACAACCATTCACAATCACACTCATACCTAGGGGCGATTTGGAACAGCCAGTTAGCCTACTGTGCATGTTTTTTTTTTGGACTGTGGGAGGAAACCGGCGTACCCAGAGAAAACCCATGCAAGCACGGGGAGAACATGCAAACTCCACACAGAAACGCCCAAGCTGGGAATCTAACCCAGGCCGTTTTTTCTGTGAGGCGGACATGCTAACCACTACGCCACCGTGCTGCCCCCTGGTAAAAGTCAAGACCCACAAAAGGTCATACCCCAGTGCAACTGCTCTTCAAGTTGTAAACATAGTTTAGTAAGAAATGAAGACTCAAAATAATTTGTTATTTTGCAGTAAACTTTTATAGAACATTAACTAGAAACAGCTCAAATTCATTCAACCGATGAGTCGGATACACCCAGATTCCCAATTTATTGACTGTAAGTACTCATTGCTAAAAATAATTAACAATTATGCACTGAATAGTTCCCTCAACATTCCATCTTGGAGGTGGATATCGCTGAATAGTCTATAGCAGGGGTGTTCAATCCTGCTCCTGGAGATCTACCTTCCTGAAGACCTTTGTTCCAACCCTACTCATGCCCACCTGACCATCTAAACATCTAATCAAGGCTTAAGACTTTGAAATGAAGACTTAAGACCTGATTAGATCTGTCACATGGGCCACATTAGGGTTAGGGATAAAGTCTTCAGGAAGGTGAGCAGGAGCTCACCAGGAGCATGATTGGGCACCCCTGGTCTATGGCCTATTCAGCGATATCCTCCTTGCCTTTGGAAAATAATTGTTATTTATTCAACCCTAACTAGCATTTTCTTTGTCTCTAGACATGTTTAACCAGGCAGTGTACCACGGCGGTGTAATGGTTAGCACATCCACCTTACAGCAAGAAGGTCCTAGGTTCGATTCCCAGTTCTGTGCAAGTTTTCATGTTCTCCCCTTGCTTGCATGGGTTTTCTTCCGGGTACTCCGGTTTCCTCCCATAGTCCAAAGACATTAAAAGACAGTACATTAGGCTAATTGGGTGTCCCAGATTGAGCCCAGGTGTGAGTGTAAATGGCTGTATGTGTGTTTTCCCTGCAATAGTCAGACGAGCTCTTCGGGGTGTACCCCGATTTCATCAAGTGTCAACTGAGATAGGCACCAGCCTCCTTGTGACCCTAGTAGGATTAAATGGTTTGGCAAGCGATTGACATGTTTAACCCTGCTGATCATGAAGAGTAACCTGATGATGAAGTCAAACTATGAAATATGAAAATATATACAAATATGTATATTTCTAAAATAATAATAATAATATTAAAATAAAGCTAAGGTGTTATTCTTTTATTAGTACTGACTTTTTTGTTTGTTTGGGCAGGACTGGAATTATTTTTCTCATTTGGCAAAGCTTAATCTATTCAGGATCTATTTGTGGAGCATCTTGTGCGCTTATAGAGCTCTGTACAGAATAAATTTGTATACCAAAAATTATTTTGCATTGTCCTCATGCTGTCATAGGGCATGCTTTGGAAGTCTGGACTGTGCAAAAGACAGCCACACAAACAAATCAAAAGATCAAATAGCATAATTATATTAATGTTTATTCAGGCGCTTGTCCCTTTGAAAGCATCAAACGCATCCAGTGCATTGCTAATTGGGAGGCTCTTGTGGAGTCTTGTCTGTGATCAATAGCCAATCAAAAGCTAATAGCACAGCAGAGCATTGCAATTTGACACTGCAACTCTTATCCAGCGTCGTTGCCGAACCAATCTCACGGCATACAAGCTTTCCGGGAGAAAGATTATGCTGACACTGTTTAAACAGTGGAACAGATGCAGTGTGTCATATTTTATTTCTATAGAATTGGGATGTATTCATTTATAGCTTTTTACTTGAAGACCTTTTATCAAATTTAATTATATGCAATTATGATAATAGATGAGAATCAGGGGAAATCGGTGAACGGAATCACTTAACATTAGTTTTGTAGTTTAAATCTGCTACAC
This sequence comes from Tandanus tandanus, assembly GCA_039654325.1. NCBI lineage: Eukaryota > Metazoa > Chordata > Actinopteri > Siluriformes > Plotosidae > Tandanus > Tandanus tandanus. The sequence goes on from JBCNYH010000016.1 coordinate 2,690,904, forward strand.
ACAATGGACCACATTCTGCTGAGATATTTATTTATATAATCAGTTTTGTAGAACAGAATAAAGAGTATGCTAGCTGGCTGGTGTCTGAGTGTAGCTTACTCTAATCAATTGTTTTCTCCCCTTTTCTCTTCCTCCATATTTTCCTCACCCGTTCACACCCTTTCCCTCATGTTTGTGCTCTCCTATTCCAGCAGCGGCATCGAAAAACAAAGTGAAAGGTGAGTGGAATACTCCATCTTTCCAGCTCCTTGATTAATGGGGGGACACGCTTCCCAATAAACTGTGTAGCGATAACTCGCTTATCTTTTCTACAAGCCTGCCAGACGCTGCCTTCTCCTCCCACAGAGAGCAGTGAGAGGAGTGGAGTTCACTACCCAGAGTTCCATGCAGTTAACCATTCTGTTTGTCATTCCTCTCCTCTTCTTTTCCTTCATCACCACCTTGCAGTGAATTTTTTTATGCTTCTTAGCTCTTCTAAGCTTCAGTTTTGCAAAGAGTACAAGCATGGTGTACGATCAAGCTCAATATTAGCACTGCTGATATCATTTACTGTAATATAAATTGCATCATCATTTTGATGTTTTTTTTGGGGATTTGTTCATTTGCTCCCAGACCACGCCATGTCTTTCCGGCAGGTTACATGAAAAAAGGAGTAACTGTCATCTTTCTGAAGACTAAGTGGTGAGAAATACGCCTGTCAAACCCCTCAGTGGTTCCTACATGGAACAAGAAAATGTTTCCAATTGTGGAGCAGGATGGTGAATTAAAAAGAAAAAAGTGCCAAGAAAAAGAGACGTTTAACTCAAGGAGGAAGAAGTAGTACTTTTAGTTAATAAAACAAAATAAGTGAGTGAGAGGGATTATAACAATTATGCACAACTTAACACAGATTTTCATGTATATCAAAGATACTAGTTATAAGGACCAGATGGTTTTTCAGTGACATTCAGTTTCTGTAATAAAGCTTGAGAAACATGAAATGTGCACTCACTCACTCATTCGCCAGACCACTTAAAGACTACCGGTATTGGTCATCCCTACAGTGTGTGTATGTAAATATGTTCAAGTCATACAGACGCTTATTTTAACATAAATGACCATCAAAAGCACAAAACTGGGTCATTATATCCCGTAGATTACTAGCGGTGGCTAAACCAATGGTAAGCAGATGTTTTTTCCAGGAAGTGACGTGGACCCGTTGGGCGGGGTTGTCCAGTGCAAGTAAACAAGCAGATCTATTCAGTGAGTGACATTTTAGGTTATAAAAAAAAAATAACCATGTTCAAGAAGCAACTTTGGCTAGCAATTTGGAGGAAATGGGTGTAAATGGTTACCGGTTTGAACCAGAGAGGGAGGAGTCTAGTGGAGAAAGTGAGACGTCACATTCTAGTGACTCTGAGGATGAGAATGCTGCCAGAGATGTGCCTGATGGTAAATACAAAATGGTTTATGCAGCTAACGTTTTGCCAACTCGGCTTTCTTGTCGTCAGTCGGTTTAGGAACACCAAAATAAGTGTTTTCCGCTATTTCTGCGCTTGTTGTTTGTGCAGTTCAGCACTGGCCGATAATGTGTTATGATGCACTGGGTCAGTGACGTAACCCAGCCAATCCAACAAGTTTGTGTCACTACCAGGCTGGAACAGCCAATCAGGAAGGCAGCATGTGTCTGACCATGCCTAGAGTTGCAGCACTCACATGTACTTTGACAAGGGGCAAGGACTGATGTTGCCGGAAGGAACCGCTAATATCAAACGTGATCTTTTCTAAAAGCTAGTAACACTAATTTACCACAGGCGCCCATCAGTCCTATTAGGATCTCAGCCAAGAATGGGCGAAGGCGGGGTACCCCTGAACAGCTCATCAGATCATCGCAGGGCCAAAACACACAACCATTCACACTCACACCTAGGTTAGCACGTCCGTCTCACATGAAGGAGATCCTGGCTTTGAGACCCGGGCTCAGCAAGGGTGCTTCTGTGTGGAGATTGCACGTTCTCACCATGCTTGTGTGGGTCCAAAGACATGTATCTTAGGCTAATTGGTTGTTCCAGTTTGCCCTAGGTGTGAATGTGAGTGTGAATGGCTGTGTGTGTTTTGGCCCTGCAATGATCTGATGAGCTGTTCAGGGGGTACCCCGCCTTCGCCCCGCAACCCTAATAGGATTAGGTGGTTTGGGAAATGAGTGAGTAAGTAAGTGAGTAGTTCATAGTTTTCATGATATAGACTGTGACAAATTCTATAATGAACATGTCACAATAGTTTACCAGCCTGAATGGTTTGATTGTGTAGATTGGTTTGAGCCAAGAGGAAATGTATCGAATCTTGTGGTGAACGCAATAGTATCTTCGAACTCATCGCACCCTGAGGTGGATCAGCTAACACAGCAGAGGAGCCAACTGTCTTTCTTTTGTTCTTTTGCCAACATTTCTGACCCACCAAGGATTCTGACCTTGCCATTGTAAAATATTAGATTTACTCTTCTTTAACCATTGATTGGAAAAACATTTTGTTTGGTTAGGTTCATATTGGCCGTATCCATTCACAAACACTTCTCTAATTGTTCTCTGGCTCTTTAAGAAGCTGCAGGTGGACAGCAGTGTTTTTGGAGAGCAGTAGTTTTCTCCTGGCAATCGTACCATGCACTTCATTGTTGTTAAGTGTCCTGATGGTGGACTTTTGATGGCCAATGCTTGGAGCTGAACTGCTTAGAGGTGACCCTGGGGTCCCTTGTGACCTTGCAGGTTATTACTCTGGGTTTTTTTAAGCGATTCTTGTTGGGTAGCTCTTCAGGAGGGTAACTGGCCTTGAATTTCTTCCTCAGAAATACTTTTCCCACTGACAGATTCCTTATATTAGGTCACTTTCCTCAACAAATAAATAAAAAGTCATAATATTTTGTCTTATTTATTTAAATGGGTTCTCTCTACTTTTCAAACTTGAAAAATATGATGATGGCACGATTTTAGGATACACAGGGAAATAAATTGTAAGCATGCCTCATTTAATAATTTAAGACAGGGCCTTTTTTTTGCATTATCGGGTAGTGCATCTAAGCCTGATGACTTGATTGACAGTTTTTCCCATGTAAATAATCCGTTATGATATTTTAGTAAATAATTGGTGTATCTTTATCAAGCATAAAATGCTTAATTAAATGCATAATTAACTAATTAGGTTTTTTGTTTAGTTACTTATTTGTTTATATTTTTTATTTAATAATTTCTAAGCAGAATAAAAGGCAATTGTTTAACCTGCCAATCAAGAGAATGGTTTCTCTGTGTTATTCACAATCCCACTTTAATAATTTTAAATAGAAAACAGAGAAAGGTTAAGTAAATATGGATAGCAGGTGTACTTATGGATACCAAAGACAAAACGATCGGCTTTTTCCATGCAAATTATTAAAAGAGCCTTGCTTACAATGTATGTCGCCATTTATGCATTTCATTCACTCACTCATTTGAAGATACGCTTAATCCTATTAGGGTCGCGGGAAGGCTGGTGCTTAACTCAGCCGACATTGGGCATATGCTGAACAGCTCGCCGATCCATTGCAGGGCAACATACAGACACATTCTCACTCACATCAAGGGGCAAAAGGAACAACCAATTAGCCTAAAAAACATCTTTTGCCTTTGGGAGGAAACCAACGCAAGCGTGGGGGGAACATGCAATCTCCACACAGAATTGAACCCAGGACCTTCTTACAGTGAGGCGGATGTACTAACCACTTCACCACTGTGCAGCCCTTCCCATGTATACACACAAACACACAATA
>JBCNYH010000016.1:2704217-2717083 GCA_039654325.1 Tandanus tandanus
CTGCGATGGCCTGGCAAGCTGTCCAGGGTGTACTCTGCCCTCGCCCAGAGTCGGCTGAGATGGTCGCCAGCCTCCCCGCAACCCTAAAAAAAAAGTTTAAGTCTATACCACATGGAAACACAAGGGGGAAAAGGATTTTTATTACTTATTTTTCCTTATTGAAAAATGACAATGATGATGTCGCTTGCTTCAATTTACTACGACATACTATGAGTGTCCACCGTTTTGATTCAAACATTATCCCCTTGTAATTTTTTAATTCATAGAAAGCGGATGAATCAGACCACCACCATTCCTGTGTAGAATATAATAATGTATATTATCCCAAGATAGCAAACCATTCAGATTTCTGTTTAGTATATATAAAATATATTTCCAGTACATTAGATATCAGTTGAAAGGTCATGCTATGACTTATTAAGGCCTGAATTTACATGGGGTCTTATATTGCAAGCGCTTTTCTGTCTTTATCACTACCCCTGATCAGTCATGTCTACATTTTTCTCTATCCTCCTCTGGTACGCTTACAGGCTGAATTACCTTCTGCGCTTATCTGAATTTCTCATCTGAATTTTAATCCTGTCCAGATGCACATGTCTGTGATTTCCTATACTGATGAAGTTTCCTGTAGAAATATTGGAATTGCAGATTTTTTATTTCTGCTACTTGCCATATTCAGTCTTGTAGCACATTTGTTCCTTCTTCTGATATTAAAAAGCTCACGAGTCATGAAAATAGGAATGGGTGCATTCCGTATACTTTGTGATTATCGCTTTGGAATTTAAAGTTGATTCACCCCAAAGTAAAATTAGAGCCAGTCTCTCTTCTCTAATACAGTGCCTGTATGACTGCTTGGATGCCATGCTGTGAAAGGAGAGTGATTATGTTACAACGTCATCAAAGCATCTGGGTTTATATAAAATACAACCCACGAGAAACTCACTGCTGCTTTGATAACGCTATTGTTGTCCAGATGTGAGAGTTTTATCACTGAAGAGATGTGTAAAAACTGTATTACTGATATCCCACTGATAAACTATCACAAAGTAGTGGTAATATGGCATGTCATATTCATTCATTCATTCATTCATTCATTTTTCTTCATTGACTGCTTTATCCTGGTCAGAGTAATGGTGGATTAAGAGCATATGCTGGGAGTACTGGGCATGAAGTTAACATGGGTATGATGCCAGTTCACTAAAGGGCACCATGTAAACACACATTGTGTACTTATTCACAACTATGGATACTTTAGAGCAGTCAGTCCCGCTACCAGCTTGTTTTTTGGGAGGCAGAAGGAAACTGGAGAACTCAGAGAAATCCCACACAGCGACTTTTATAAAGAAAGGAGTAACCGTCATCTCCTTAAAAATTGAGTGGTGAGAAGTATGCTTGTCAAACCCCTCAGTGGCCCCGCTGTGGAACAAGAAAAAGTTTCTGAATGTGGAGGAGGATTGTGAATTTCATATTTCACACAGACAGTAACCTGAGCTGGGAATCAAACCAAGGAGCTGAGATGCTGCTCGCTACACTACCATGCCACATGTCAAACTAAACTCACTGTAAATAAGGGTCAGCAACTGTTCATGTCAAGGTTATTCCTTCCAAGTGCTCAGGTAAGAACTGCAATCTTCTTGAGGTGCTCAGTTTTTTTTTTTCTTTTCCTGCTTTTCCAATTAGCCATACATGGGAAGCCACTGTACTGCATGATAACTATCTAATTACGCTGACCAGAAGTACTCTGTGCTCCAGAGTAAAAGCAGTCTTACATGTGAGCAAAATAAAAACAGATTATTGTCAGCAAATCTCTTGTCTTAGGTGTTTTATTAACTTGATATCCAGAGCTATATATAAATATACATTTTATAATCATCACATACATTTATCAGTTCACACTTTACATTAAGTTTCTACTAACTGGTTTTATTTTAACAAATTATCTGACCAATGTAATTCAGCATTAGTACACCATTAAAGAGAATTTACATTAGAAAAGTAGCTAACACTTTTATTTACCATCAATTTCAATGTTAATTAGTATATACTACATGGAAACAGCGCAATCTGATTGGTTCACTATCCCAGGAAAAATAAACCATAAAACTCGTTTTAGTTTGCAAATGTTTTTGTGTAGTATATACTAAAACAATTATATATTATTATATGGACTGTGGGAGGAAACCAGAGTACCCAGAAGAAACCCATGCATGCACAGGGAGGACATGCAAACTCCACACAGAGCTCCACTGCTAAGCCCAGGACTCGAACCCAAGACCTTATCGCTTTGTTGCCGATGTGCTAACCACTACACCACAGTGCCACCCCGGATGTAGATTTAGAAATGTAGATTTAGAGCTTAAGTTATTAAAACAGTCATTTGCATAAAATATTTATTCATTCACCTATTTTATTTATTTATTTTTTGGTCATCTCAAGCTGAGACTTTAGTTCCCTGAACCACAGATACACACTTCTCCTGTCGGCAGCGATTTCTCTCTCTCTCTCTGGTTCCGCGCCTCTCACAATCTTTTTGCTGTGGGAGTACCCTGAGAAAACACATGCAAGCCCTGGGAGAACATGCAAACTCCACACAGAAATGACCTTGCCAACCTGGGACTCAAACCCAGGACCTGCTTGCTGTTAAGCAGCTGGGCTAACCACTATGCCACTGTCATCCCCATGCTAAATAAGGAATTAGGATATGGCTGAAAGGTCTATTCAGCAATATCCTCCTCGCCGTCAGTGACTAATTATTTATCCAAGATAGTAAACCAACCAGTTCTTGTGTAGTATATACATTATCATCATCATCACCTTCTTTCGCTTGGTCTGGGATCAGGTCATGGGGGCAGCACCCTAAGCAGAAAGGTCCAAATGTCAGTCTCCCCAGCTACTTCTACCAGCTCTTCCAGGGTGGACACTGAGGCGTTCCCAGACCAGCCAAGAGACATAGTCCCTCCAGTATGTTCTGGCTCGACCCCGGGGTCTCTTCCCAGTTTTACATGCCCTTAATACCACACCAGGGAGGCGTTCAGGAGGCATTCTAATCAAATGCCCAAGACACCTCATCTGGCTCCTCTCAACGCAGAGAAGCAGCAGTTCTACTCCGAGCTCCTCCCAGATGGCCGAGCTTCTCACCCTATCTCTGAAGGAGTGCTCTGCCACCCTGCAAAGGAAGCTCATTTCAGTCGCTTGTATCCGCAATCTTGTTCTTTTGGTCACTGCCTTATCGTGGTGGAGGGGTTTGCGTGTCTTAATGAACCTAGGAGCAATGTCGGCAGCATTATACCCCTGGTAGGGTCACCCAAGGCAAACAGGTCCTAGGTGAAGGTCCAGACTAAGAGAGGTTCAGGAGACACTTATGAGTGGAGTGTATATGAAATGTGATTAAATGCCTGAGCTTTCAAAATATGCCAATAAATTAGAGCTGGTTCTCACAAAAATAAAAATTTTGTATGTTTTTTATACACATGAAGCCCACTGGATGTATGCATGACTTTCAATAAGGCAGGTGCGAACAACACATTGTTAAAATGCGCACACATAAGAGGCAAGAAAGGTTTTATATACAAGCACTGATTGAAGCACTGAGGCAGGTTCCTCAGCTGTATGATGCTGACGACAGATTCACTTCTATCCTGCAGTCAGGATTTTCATATACTGTTGACGTTTGCATGATAAATGCTGCACAGTTGATGGATTTCTGGGAAAGCTAGGCGTGTGTAGGCTTGTTTTGAAAAGGTTACCTTGACCTTTTTTTTTTTTCATAACAGCTTTGGTAATAGTTACAGCTTTTGTAATGGTAATGACAATAACACCAGCTGAAGGAATGGAATCTCTGATTCGGTTCAGTTTGCTTTACTTGCTGGGGTTTGGGTCTCAAAAAATATATATTCAGGAAAAAAAAAACAAAAAAACAGAAATACAGTGACAGGAAATAGTTCTCATGGAAATCGCTTGAATCACCACTTCCTTTAGAACGTAGACCTTACACTACATAAACGCATAGACAGTTACATGAATAACTAGAAGAAAACATTTTGTGTATCCATCCAGCATGTATTTTCACTTTGTGACTGGCTGTCCAAATATCTAGAACACATGGCATTTCTGTGTGAGTCCTTTAGCTCAGTTTGTGCCTTGCAGCACAGTTTAGCAGCTTGCATCGACAAAAAATGCAGCTCACATCCCATAATATATGCCATGTTTGGTTCACTTCACTTCCTGCAGTTGGGTTGATTTAGAGTCAAATCTCTTCACTCCACACTAGTATTCTCTTGGAACTGAACTGAGGTCGCCTTGCTCAGACACTCTCAGATTGGTTGTTTTGGACCACACTCCATTGCGATAAGGGTGTTCTCATCTGCGTAAACAAACTGCACCCTTTTCTGTTTGCAGAATGTGATCCAAGTCTAGTGCAGTGCATCTCCTATAACGATATAGGAAATCCATTGCCCGAGTAATGAGAAAGGAGGTGCATTGTAGATCACTGAAGCAAAAAGACATTCCCTCATCTTATTTGCAATCTAACAGAGTTATTGGCATCATGCACACTGTTTCATATTTATATTGATCTAAACGGAGGTGTGATCCTCATTTGGCAGCCATACTAGAAAATAATTTGTTTATTTTGAGGAGCCTTTGCACTTGACCTCATGTCTCTGGATTTTGGCAGTCACAGGGCATTTCCTAACATAAACTTGTCAACAAAATGTGGTGTTTACAGGGCAGCATTGGCCTTATGTTTAGAGAAAGGGGTTTGGGACATAAAGGTCGCTGGTTCGATTCCCGAACCAGCAGGAAAAGTGGGTGGCAACGAGGGAGTGAACTGCACCTTCCCTTCCTCCACCTTCATGGCTGAAGTGCTCTTGAGCAAGGCACCTAACCCCCAACTGCTCTTCAGGCACCCCCAGTGTGTGTGGCAGCCCACTGCTCCAAGTGTGTGTGTGCTCACTTTGGATGGGTTTAATGCAGATGCAATAATTTCCCTTGCGGGATTAAGGATACAGTATAGCAAAAAAAAAATTGTTTTCTTCGAACATTTGAAAAAAACAAAAAATCAGAATCAGTGGGTTTTTTTACACTAAATGAGTGTCAGAGGTTACACACGCGCACACACACACACACACACACACACACACACACACACACACACACATTTGTCTTAATATCCTCGAGATTACCTTCCACTGGCATAATTGCTTATGCAACCAACCATTGCTATGCCATGCTCCTAAGTATTACTCTCACTCACTAACCAAAAGGAAACCATTGGGCTGATTTAATATGTCTACTAAACTAAAAAAAGAAAAAAAATTGTATTATACATTAAAGTGACATATTAAAAGTAAATGGGTGCCATCATTTCTGAAAGCTTTATACATAGATATACATATATGTAGTAGCCAAGTTGATGGAGATTCCTCACAGCAGTACTCTGACTCACTTGGAGTTTCTCTGCAATATCAGTTGCCTTACAAGCGCGAGGATTGTCAACAGTCCTCTTAACAATCAGAAGACACCAGTCAGTGGGTCCAGGTTGACCTGAGCAAATGCTGTTGATTCTTTGCCTTTGCTGGTGAATCATACAATCACTCGATTGACTGTGGAAAGAGAAATCCCAAGGTTTTGTGCAATGTGACGCTGGCTAAATCCACCCTTTCACGGGAGGGAGGGATGGCATACGCTCACTTCCCTTTCACTCACAGCGATAACCAGCCAATCATGGAATCATTTGTACGAGGTGGCGGATATCGCTTTCCCTCCGAGTGTTTTAGGCCATCCCCAAATACGCATGCGCAGCAGTTCGAAAAGAGGCAGGTGGCAGCACTGCATGTCACGGAGGGGGCATGTGCATGCTTACGCCCCTCCCTGGTTGGTGGTGTTCGTGTGGTAGTGAAGGAAATACTTCACGGGTGGGAATTGGATATGAAAAATAAATAAATAAATATTATATAATAAATATAGTGTAAAAATGGTAATGGTAGGGTTACTGATGACTTACACTGCAATGTGGTGTTTAGCCATGTAGTGGTGCTTGATATTCCATAGCCCTCAGCAGCGTGCATCTGAAAAGCATTTAAGTTAAGGGCAGAATGCACATCAAGTTTATTTACAAAAGACACACCTCAATTTCAGACATCATGAAGTCAAGGGAAGAGTCCGCCCAGACTAAAAGCCATGTTGCCGTGAGTTTTTTTTATTTATTTATTTATTTTTTAATAAAAGTGTGTGTGTGTGTGTGTGTGTGTGTGTTGGTCAGGGCCATGAATATGTCACTAAATGCTGTACTGATATTATACTATAGTATAGTAATCATGTCTTTTCCATAATATATTATCACTCTTCAAAGGTCTGATTGTTAATTGATCATTGCATGTTAGGCCTGTGCTGCTTATCCTCTCTTTATAAAGTGTTTGTTCACCATCCGTTAGCGTATAAACACTGTACTGTACCTTCACCTATCTCAGAAATCCATTAGGCTTTTTTATGCACTTGGGTTGACTTCACAGTAGGTTATTACATGCAAGTATTTGATTCTGTATGAATAAAAAACATATCACCTGGATTTTAGAACTGAAATGGCTGGCTGTTACAAATGGCTGGCAAAGTGGGCTGAGTGCATAAGTCGCATTTGCTTCTGAAGTAATCGTAACCACCTGTGTGCACGCCGAGAATGAAAAATACACAGCCATTCAGTAAACAAGCAGAGAGGGATGGCTGGTTTATCTCTGTGCACGAGTGGGTGAATAGTTGAACATATGCATTTGTGCAGATTTCTGCTTTATCTCACTCTCACTCCATCCTCCCTTTAGAATGAAATGATAGCCAGCCTTACTACAACTGACAAACTGCTCCATTTTTTTTTTGTTTGTTCACACAGGCAGGAACAGCTGTGAAGTGCACTAATTGTGTAAATGAGAGTGGATGTGCTGATGCCAATTCATTTGTTGTTTGGAAATTAATTAGATTTCACTAAATCGAAAAATTATAGTGTATCTTAGAAAGTGTGTCCCGCCTCATGCCTGGAAGTAGCATGTCGCTTTCCCTCTATGTAATTAAATTTATTCACAAAATGAACCCTGAAAAATCATCGCTATTCCATGTTTGTTAGTTCTCCCTTCACTGTTGCATTCTGGGAAAACTCTTAATTAGGCAACAATACTGCAGATGTTAGCAATTAAGAATCGGTAATAAAATGCTCAGATCAAGCGTACATCGATAATTAACTTACTGAATGTTATCTCCACGCTCATTTATCATACCCCAGAATGTCTAAATGGGTTTATTTTACTTTTACAGTGTCTTATGCAATTGTTCATGCTCTTGACCTTTTCCACAGCTTTTAGTAGCATTGTAACTTGAAACTTAAATGGATTTTAATTGGGACTACACACTCTGCCCTGCCAAAAAATAAGTCACGCACTCTAATATTTCATTCTTGTGTTGAGGATGGGAGAATTGAACGACTGCATGAAGCCTTCTCCAGCACATCCAAAGATTCTCAGTAGTGTTAAGGTCAGGACTCTGTGGTGCCAGTTCAGGTGTGAACATGATTCCTCATGTCCCCTGAACCACTCTTGTAATGTTTGAGCCTGAATTTAATATCCATGGAAAAGAAAACTTCATTGATGGGATAACCTGGTCATTCAGTACATTCAGGTCATCAGCTGACTTCATTTCATTGCCATATTAATGTTGCTGAGCCTCGACCTGACCAACTGAAGCAACCCATGTCATAACACAGTACAGTACGGACTATTAATGATGGGTACATTACTTTATGCACTTCCATTCTTGCCCTGACACTCCCATCACTCTGGAATGAGGTAAATCTGGACTCATCAGATCACGTGACCTTTTTTCTTGCTCCAGAGCCTGATCATGATTCTCCCTAGCAAACTGAAGGCTTTTATTTCGGTTATTCTCACTAAAATATGGTTTTCTTATATCCACACAGCTGTGTTTTCACAATCCTGAGTTCTCAATGCATTATGTATGTGTAAATGCTCTTAATTTCTCTATTAATCATAACTGTGAGTTCTAATGTCATTTTTTTAATACAACTCGACTTCACCATGTGTACATAAGATATCCGGTCAGGCAAGATTTTTTTACAAACACATTTCTTGCATGAAGATTATCCTTAGTTGCAGTTATCTCCTTAAAGGTTTGATTTACTTGATGCAGGCAAATCATGTAACCCTTCTGAAAGACAATAAAAATTTTTCCACAGGTACATCTTCCACTATGGTTGTTTAAGATATGCGAAGGCACTCTCTGCATCAGTTATGGTTATGTAACATGGTGCCAGCTGCCACTGCAGCTATTATCCAATCAAAGGTTCGTGCCTAGTTACTCATTTAAAACCTGGTGGTGACTTTTTGGGGGGACAGTGCAGTGTGCGTCATGAATATACACAAAAACAGCTGTTGGACTCAATATATTGGTGGGGGGTAATAACTTTGGGTCTCATCAGACCAGACAACTTTTCCAACATGGTATTTCATCTGACCTTTTTTCAATAATGGCTCTTTAATAAAAGTGTCTGGGTTATGATTCAGATTCTGTGAACAGTTTCTCCCATCTGAGCTATGGATCTCTCCAACTACTTCAGAGTTGTCCTTGGCTTCCTGGTTGCTTCTTTGACTAATGCCCTCCTCTGGGCGAAATATGGGGCCATATTCTTTAATATAATGGCTCTCTATTGGATGTTCAAGGCTTGCGATGTGTTCAATTCCAAAACTTTTTGGTAGCTCTTTCGTGATGCTCTTTGTTTAAGGATATACTCTAACATATGCAGGGGCTTTCCCGAAGATGATGTATATACACTAAGGTCATGTGACACTTTAACTGCACACAAGTGAATGTTATGCAACTAATTATTATATTAAACCTACAAATTCGAACTCTACGACAATGTGCAAGTATTTTAAGGGGGTGAATACTTATGCAAGCATGGTTGTTTCTGAAATTGCAAGGTTGGCATAAGACAATGATAAAGTACACTGAATAAATGGTGCCTGGAGGAGAAAAAAGAAGTATGGGTAACAACCCTATTATACTTTTATATAGGGATTTAGTTGGTTTTGTTGTTCCTGAATAAAAATGTAGATTGCTGCCTGCACCAACACCTGACTGGAGCTTATACCTGAGACTCGCTTCACTTGGAAATAGGACAGAAATGGAAAAGTTTTATGAGCTGCAGTAATTCCGATTTTATATAAAACGAGAGAGCAGCTCTGTTCGAGTCCGCATAATAAGCAACCCCATTCCTCTCACCACAGAGAGCCCTGCCGTCCTCATTAACTACCCCACTGATCCCAAGAAAAACCTGTCTCTGCTGGGGAAGGAAATGATCAAGGACAGGTAAGCTTACATCCCACAGCTACCCCCTGCCTGCCTCCTCCAAAATGGAGAACAGTGTCCCACGGCATCGCAGAGCACCTCGCGGCGACAAGGAGAAAGTTATTAAGCTCACATCATTTCAACTGTGGCTTTCTCACTGACGTCTTGAATAAACGGTCTGGGTCAGGAAAGCATACATAGATGTCTGGATTTGTGTTTGTTGAAACTGGATAGGGGTATACAGGATAGATCACCCAAATGCCATCTGTTTTTTCGCTCCAGGCCTTGGCACACAGTTCCAAACATCTGGCCACTCTCAGGATGGGGTTGGCAGCCTTGGCCTTTGCACACCCGAGGCCATGTCCCTATCTGTTGGGTCTCAAGTCTACAATAACTTCCTCTGCATGGGCCAACCTAATCAAGTGGATGAGGGTACCGAGCTAGATTCAGATTAATATTTTCCTCGAGCTCCTTTGACTCACACATTGCAGACTGCAGGAAATGCACTTGGCTCGGTTGTTATCACTTCAGTTCTTGCATGACAGGAAAACGCCATCTATCTCCTTGTACCAGTTGTAACATCGTTTATCCCATTTTCCTCGTGTTAGCAAATCTCAAATAATAAACCACCCTGATTCTAAAGATGACCTTTTCTTTCCTTGTATTATGTGTATGTTTATGAAAGTGTATGCGCGTGTATATGTGTGTGTGGGGGAGGTGGGTGGTTGTGTGTGTGTGTGTGTGTGTGAGAGAGAGAGAGAGAGAGAGAGAGAGAGAGAGAGAGAGAGAGAGAGAGAGAACAGAGACAGAGAGGTGTTTATATGTGCAGCAGGTAGAGAACTGTGAACTGATGGATTCTGTTCTGTCTCAACTGAAAGGCTGTAAAAAAGTGATTTAGTGTTAAAGAAGAAGAACAAGGGAGAATCTCTCTCTCTCTCTCTCTCTCTCTCTCTCTGTCTTTTTCTAACTCTCTCACCCTTTTTCTCTGTCTTGCTCTCTCATTCTCTCTCTTAGTGTTGGAGAAGAAAGTGATGTCCTGCATGTTGATATGGGAACTGGAGACTCCTTTCAGAAATAATAAAAATAAACATCTCCTTACAGGGGTAGCACAGTGGCATAGTAGTTAGCATGTCCACCTCACTGCAAGAAGGTCCTGGGTTTGAGTTCTGGACTCAACAAGGGTGTTTCTCCGAGGAATTTTCATGTTCTCCCACTGCTTGCATGGGTTTACTTCAGGTACTTCAGTATCCTCCCACAGTCGGAAGACATGCACATTTGGGTGAATGAGCCGGCTGAGATAGGCTCCAGCCTCCCAGCAACCCTAGTAGGGCAGTGGTGGCTTAGTGGTTAAGGTGCTGGGTTACTGATCCGAAGGTGAGCAGTTCAATCCCCACTATCACCACTGTTGGGTCCTTAACCTTCAATTGCTCAGTTGTATAAAAAAAATGATAATTGTAAGTCGCTCTGGATAAGAGCGTCTGCCAAATGCTGTAAATGTAAATGTAGTAGGATTTCATGGGTAGCCAAATGAATGATCAAATCTCCTTACCTCTTTATATGTATCATTTACTTTACAGGTCCTTGTGAATAAGCTGCTGATATAGTATTGATAACATATTAAAATAAACACGCACACACGCACACACACACAGACACACACACACACCCACACACACCCACAACCACACACCTTCAGGGCATGGGCCACATTTGAAACTTGCAAGCTGTGTGTGTGTGAAGAAGTGTGTGTAGAAGTGTTTATAAGTGTGTTAGTGACCTACAGGCTCATTAGGGTTGCTTTGTTGAGAAAGCGCTGACCTTTAAACTCCATAATGAAGTCTGACTTGAATGGTAATCATGTTTAATGGCATCTATAGTTGGACAGAGTGAAGAGACAGATGGAGACTGAAGGCCAGGCCTCATGCGAACTGTCACAATGGGGAGAAATTATCAACAACACTGTGCAGCGGATGTCCGATCTTATACACAATGGGCTTTTTTTTTAGGAGTCATCTATTATCCACAAAGTGTTAGTGCTGTTGCTGATTTTCATTCCAACTAGACATGGCTTCTGATTGGCTGGAAAACCAGTAGCGACACCTACTCTTTGTGCATAATAAAAATCTGATGACTCAGAGTGTGCAAAAGATTAAAGAGGCTGAGAATGTAAAGACAGTTATAAAGACAGAAGGTGTGTGTGTGTGCGTGTGTGTGTGTGTGTGTGTGTGTGTGTGTGTGTGTGTGTGTGTGTGTGTGTGTGTGTGTTCGAATAGTGCACTCTGGAGCTGCTTTAATACCATCATCTTCTATCAATTAATGGTAGGGTGTTATGATAGATGAGATAGTGTGTGTGTGTGTGTGTGTGTGTGTGTGTGTGTGTGTACTGAGGGCCGCAACATGTTTCTAACCAAAACAGTGAGGAACTATTTGAGAAGTGAGAACATTTTGGCTGGTCTTCTTCACCTGCTGTATGAGGCCTTAAGACTTGGTTTTAGGGTTCAGGCTAGAATTAGGTTTATATTAGTGTTAAGGAATTAGTAATGATTGGGGTAAAAGTTTCACAAATGTATTATGTCAGCCAATAATGCAAGAAATACAAGTTTAAGTATTAAAGTAATTTTCTGTTAGGGATGCAGGGGAAGCTGGAGACAATTCCAGCTGACTTTGGGTGCAAGGTGGAGAGGCAGTAAACCCTGAATAGGTCGCCAATCTAGTATCAGGCTAACACAGACTCAAATAGCTATTCACACTCACATTCCCACCTATGGACAATTTAGAATAGCTAGTAGACAGTTGATAACTTCAACAAACTAGATTTTATCTGAAAACTATGAATTTCTAATGACACTGTTGCAGTTTTTGGCCATAGAACAGTGTCAGAACAGTCTTCTCAAGATTTCCCTCATGTGGTCTCAGGGACTTTTCCTCATCAGTGTAGCTACTGGCTTGTCCGTTGTATACACACCTAGAAATTCATATGTTCAAAATTTAGAACTGAATTCATATATTTTTGTGAAGCTGATTTGTGACATTGTCCATTGGTAAAAGAGCTATACTAATAAATTTGATCTGAATTAAAATGAATGCTTAACATTTATTGCTTAATATTTCACTCAGAACAAATGAAAATGGCTAGAAATGTAAATTCACCTCCTTATAACAGGTAATCAATGACAGAGTTCCTTAAATGGAATAAAGTGGAAGTGCGCGGCTGCTCCATCTCTCATTCTCACTCTCTCCTAGACAAGTTTCTGAAGGAATGGCTCCATTTCCATCAGAAAAAGCAGACAAAAACCCCCCAACAACAGTAAGTGCTATAAATCACATCAACAAGTTAATTTCCTTTTCGAGAGTTTTATTTGTGAGATATACATATGAGACAGATCTCATATGTAACTGCCTGATCTGTCTTTAGGTAAATAAGAGTGGCACACGTAAGCAAACACACACACACACGCACGCACACACACACACACACACACACACACACACACACACACACACACACACACACACAC
>JBCNYH010000016.1:2729534-2739997 GCA_039654325.1 Tandanus tandanus
ATCCATGACCGGGAGTCCATGGGAGCTAATTGGCCGAGCTCTCATGGGAGGGAGGGATGGCATACGCTCACTTCCCTATCACTCAAAGCGATCACAAGCCAATCATGGGTGTCTGTGAGATCATTCGTACGAGGGGGCGGATAGCGCTTTCCCTCCGAGTGTGTTAGGCATGTGCTGCGCATGTGCTGCGCATGTGCTGCGCATGTGCTGCGCATGTGCTGCGCATGTGCTGCGCATGTGCTGCGGTTCGAAAAGAGGCGGGCGGCAGCATCGCATGTCACGGAGGGGACATGTGCTTGCTTACGCCCCTCCCTGGTCGGTGGTGGTCGTGTGATAGGGAAGGCTAAAAGTTGATGGGTGGGAATTTGATGGGTGGGAATTGGAAACGACTAAATTAGGGAGAAAATGGGGAAAAAAATCCCAAAAAAAACCAAACAAAAAAAAAAAGAGTTATGTTATTACAGCAGAACTTCAGGAGAAGGAAAAAAACGAGCCTGGTGCGAGAATAAACTGTTTATTACAGCAGCTATAACACATAGTACCAGTCAGCAAACTCCCTCCACAGATTCTCGACTGGATTCAAATCAGGACTCTGGCTGGGCCACTGCAAAACGTTACTTTAACACTTTTGCTGTGTGTTTTGGGTCGTTGTCATGCTGAAATGTCTACTGGTGCCCAAGGCCAAGTTTCTCTGGAGACTGCCTGCCTGTTGTTGTTGAGAATCTTGATGTATTGCTCTTTTTTCATGGTGCCGTTTACTGTGATTAGGTTCCCTGGTCCATTGGCTGAAAAACACCCCAAAGCATTAGGTTCCCACCACCATGTTTGACAGAGGGGATGGTGTTCTTAGGGTTGAAGGCTTCTCCTTTTTTATGCCAAATGAAGGATACATTATTGTGGCTGAACAGTTAAATTTTTGTTTCATCTGACCATCAAACAGAAGACCAGAAGTCTTCTTCTTTGTCCAGATGAGCATTTACAAAGGCCAAGCGGGCTTTTGTGTGCCTTATCTGGGGAAGTGGCATCCTCCTTGGTCTGCGTCCGTGGAACCCATCAGTGTGCAGTGTCCGTTGGACTGTCTGCCTTGAGACGTTGCCACCAACATAACCCAGATTCACACAGTGCAGAACATCTTGTATTTTTTAATCATACTTTGCAGTGTAGCCACCATAACTTGAAAACATTTAAATATGGCCTTATAGCCCTTTCCTGACTTTTGAGCAGCCACAATGCGCAGCCGCAGGTCCTCAGTGAGCTCCTTTGTCTTAGCCATGACTGTCCACAAACCAACTGCAGAGAGCTGCTGTTTTTCACCTGTTGAGTTGATTAAAACAGCTGTTCCCAATGAATCAAGGTAATTGGGATGCTTTAGAACAGCTTGGACTATTTGGAATGGTATAGAACTTTAGATTTCCCCATAGACTGTGACAGTTTGCAAAGGGTATGAATAATTTTGGACATGTCACTTTTTGTTCAAATGTAAATAAAAGCTGAGAAAAAATTTTTTCCACAATGATGCCTCTTGTACATCGTCTTATTATCTTTTGGGAAAAGCCTGTGTCATTTCCAGTCAAAAAAATTTGCTGATTAAATAAAAGCAACTTTATGTCAAAATTTGCCAGAGCTATGAATAATTTCAGGCTCGACTGTATATATATATATATATATATATATATATAAAATTATTATTTATTTATTTATTTATTTATTTTTTTTGTAGGCTTTCATCTCACTAAACAGATAGAGACAGTGGCGTTAAGTTTCACACTTACATTACATTAAGACCTTTACAGATTAATGATGTAATATACTTTAACACAGGTTCTGATAGTAGTATTTGTATGAGTCATTTATAGTGCTTAACAACATTAGTGTTTCGATTTTTTATTATGGGCAGATATTGTAACGTATTACCTAGCCTGATATCATGAGGTCATGTAGAATGTGTCCTGCGTAGGTTTTCACCCCTTTGAACTGTTAGTACTCTCATTTAACTGGAATTGAAGTGTACTTATTTGGGATTTTTGTAATCTGACACTAAGCATAGGTCAAATATTTGAGGGTGCAACATTTTTATTGTAACACAAAGATCAATTAAATGAAAATATAGATGTTTGTTGGTTAGATATGTGTTCACTTCCCTAGTTCAATAATTGCTATGATCACATCAAGCTGCAAACAGAAGGAAAGCGTCTCTACCAAGATTATCATGTTCTATCATCATCATCATCATCATCATCATCATTATCTTCTTCCACTTGATCCAGGGTTTGGTCACGGGGGCAGCAGCCTAAGCAGTGAGGTCCAGACGTCCCTCTCCTCGTGCTCTAGTGATTAGTATTTAATGATTTAATTCTTTTATACACTTATCTCTACGCACAGGGTCAGGTATAGTTTTAAAATTGGTATTAACTCTAGTGTTTGATGTGTATTCTAGACTGAAAAACCTTCGCAAAAGAGTGTTGATGAATATTAAAGCAATGAGGAGACTAAATCCTAATATACTTCATCACTAAGCAACTTTTGTGTCATGAGGGAATATGATACATAATATGTATGTATAGGTAAGAATGAAACCACCAGTCTCTTAGAGTTTCACAGCAACATAAAGAAGAATGAGCAATGAAATGTATGTCTATGCGCTATGCAAGACTTTCACTCACTCTATCTTTCACTCATTTGCCGAGTGGGTCGCGGGGAGCCTGGAGCCTATCTCAGCTGACACTGGGCAAAGGCAGGGTACCTCCTGAACAGCTTACCAGTCCATCGCGGGGCCAACACACACTCACACTCACACCTAGGAGCAATCTGGAACAGCTATTTAGCCTAATGGGCATGTTTTTGTACTGTGGGAGGAAACCGGAGTACCCGGAGGAAACCCACTCAAGCACAGGGAGAACATGCAAACTTCACACAGAAACACCCTCCCCGAGCACAGGACTCGAATCCAGGACCTTCTTGCTGTGAGGCAGACGTGCAAACCACTACACCACCATGCTGCCCTAAGTGACTTTAACCTTTATCCAAGAAGTTTCAAGTATCAGCACTTTGTAAAAGTCAGTACATTTTATGCCACATGAGAGTCCTCAGAACAGAGGACTTGGAACTCTCTGGTTTGTCAGATGCAATGTTTTTTGAATTCATGAGTAACTTGACCTTGTGGGGAGAGAAAACAGGGAGGAATGGTATATAGTGTATAGTATATAGAGGCTATAATGTAAGTGATAACAGGAATTAAATTATCTTATGGATATTCCATTACGGGTGGCATAGTGGTTAGCATGTCCGCCTCACAGCAAAAAGGTCCAGGGTTTGAGTCCTGAGCTTGGGTGTTTCTGGGCTGTTTCAAATGGCCCTTAGTTGTGAGTGTGAGTGTGAATCGTTGTCTGTTGGCCCTGTGATGGCCTGGCGAGCTGTTCAGGGTGTACCCCGCCTTCGCCCAGTGTCGGCTGAGATAAGTTTCAGCCTTCCGTCAACCCTAGTCTGCTTAAGCGTTTTGGCAAATGAGTGAGTGAGTGATGAGTTTTCCACTACTGTAAATGTATGTAGAAATGACCTTTCTATCCATCCATCATTTACAGCGCTTATCAGTCATGGTCGCAGTGGAAGCTGGAGCCAGTGTCAGCTGATTTCAGGCGAGAGGTGTGGTATAGCCTGAGCAGGTCTCCAGAATATTAAGGGTTCACACAAACACAACCAACAATTCACACTCACACATTCACAACTATGGACAATTTAGAGTAACCAGCTGACCTAAGACGGATTTCTGTGGACTATGGGAGGAAACCGGAGTTCTCAGAGGAAACCCATGCAAGCACATGGAGAACGTGCAAACTCCAGAGAGAGAGGCCTTAGTCAGCTGTGGGATTCAAACCCAAAATCTTCCCGCATCAAGGCGACAGCATTAACCACTACGCCACCGTGCCACTATGGTGAAAATCATGTCATGCCATTTACTAAAAAATTCAAACCTGCAAGAATTGTCAGATCACTGCTTTGGGTTGGGAAGGGCATGAAAGAAATGAAACCATTTTGCTTGGCTGTATCAGCCCTCCTTATCCTGGATTATTCTCCTTATCCTTTTCACCCTAATATTTTGTCCTGTTATATTTTCATTAGGGATGTTGATGCCCATGTGTATGACAGTCGTTCTCATTCTCTTTCCTTCTTATTATCCCACATCACTCATTGTCTCAGCGTGGTATCTATCACCTGTCCCGACTGCTTGTTACACATTGGCTATAGCGTAGATATTGACCTGTGGTATGAGACGTGTCATTGCCACACTATAAATACACATGGATTATTCATCTATCACTTATTCTCCAAGGTCTCCTTTATATATGCACACATTTTCATTAGCTCTCCTGTCTGCATTCCTCTTTGGCATAAGGTCATTTATTACTGGGTTCTCCAACCCTGGGGTGCCGCAGAAGATGTCAGTTTGTGAATAATTTCTTAACTGAGCTAAAGCTTTACTCACTTCTCTCGTTAAAACTTGACACCTTGCGTTTCAGGGACTGACCCTGATGGATTGTTTTTATCATTATTTAGTCACTTCATGGACACCCACTGTGAGTTGCGAGTTACTTGTTGTGCCTTAATTTCCACTTTTTTCCTTTTTTTTTTAAATTTAGTTATTTTTTTTACTTTTTGTGCAACACTAATGCAGACCAGGCCAAACTACTTGCTCAAGGGCACTTAGGAGACAGTTAGTTCCCCACACATAGCCCACAGTGTGAAATAAGTGAGAAAGGCTAATGAAATGTGCTACACATTTTACTTCCAAGTCTAAATCCAATTGCTTAGCTCTTTTTGTTACTAGGAATCACGTTGTCATACGTTCTTGGGGGTAGTACAAGTACTTTAACCTGGATTCTACATGTACCTCAATCAACATTTCTCTTGTTTCTTCTATTCCACACATCACTGGCACAGATTTCCAAAAGAAAAGCAGGATGTGATGCCTCCAACACACTGCCAGGGTTTTGTTCAAAGTGTTTCTCTGATGCTCTTAGTTACACCAAAGTTATTTTCTGTAAGATCACTTTGTGTGCACACCTGACCACAATCTGCTTTCCTCTCTGTGTTTGTTTCCCAGGAGCCCAAGGCCAGTTTCCAATTGTCCAGAATGTGACCGTGACAGAGGGAGGGACGGCCAACCTGACCTGTCGCGTGGATCATAATGACAACACCTCCCTCCAGTGGTCAAACCCAGCACAGCAAACCCTCTTCTTTGGGGACAAGAAAGGTGAGTAAGGATGACCCGAGGATATGAGAAGTCCTAGTGACCACTGGCTTGTTGCTTATGGTGTTCTTATGTGTGCTTATGGTTTCTGTTTGTGTTAGTGGCTAGAAATGTGGTTAGTGTTAGAGTTCTGCTTCTTGCAATGTGTTGATATTTGTGCTGTATGAAATTGATTGTTTCAAGATTCAGGATTCTTTATTTGTACCCAGTTATACAAGTGCAACATGTAATGAAATACACCCTGATCGTGTCCTGAGACTGTGCCATAATTAACAAATAAAATACATTAGAGAAATAAGAAAGGGCTAAATCTAAGTGGTACATATGTATAGTTATATAGATAGATAGAGAGAGAGAGAGAGAGAGAGAGAGAGAGAGAGAGAGAGAATACAATATCTATGCAATGTAAAATGCAGTTTGCTGATTGTAGGATGTCCACAAAGACTTCAAGTACATCAAGGTCATAACGGTAGGTGAGTGACAGTGAGGTAAAGTTTACTTAGAACACAGTTTGTATTATTAGGAAAAGTGCTGGTGGTGTGTCCGGTTTAAGAAGATTTTTGGCCTTATCTGTGATCTCATGCATACAAGGAGTGGATAGCACTTTCCCTCCGATCGTGTTAGGCCCTGAATGTGCATGCGCAGCAGTTTGTAAAGATGTGGGTGACAGCATCATGTGTCACAGAGGGGGTATGTGCTTACTTTCACCCCTCTGGTTAATAGTGGTTGCATGATAGCGAGGCTATACTTGACAGGTGGGAACTGGCTATGACTAAATTAGGGGAGAAAAATGAGGGAAGGATAGAAGCTCCTCCTGAGTCTCTTGCAGTACTTCTGTAAGTATTTGCCTGATTGAAGGAGCTGAGACAGGCAGTTACTGGGATGAGATGAGACACAGATGATCCTGGGTGCTCTGGTCCTGCATCACCAAATGTAATGTCCTTTAGACAAGGTAAAGATGATCTTATGCAATATTCAGACATCTGGATCACTCTGTTTTTAGGGTTTTTGTGTGTTATTTCATTTTGCATTAAAACAGCTGGAGGGACAGAATTTTTATTATATTTTTTTTAGATCTGACAATGAATATGCCTTTAAATGAGCACCCCGTCAACAGTATACACACACACACACACACACACGCACGCACGCACACACCCACACATGTCTATCTCTAATACCTCTTCCTTTATCTATCATGTTTCTTTGCTGCTCTCTCTCTCTCTCTCTCTCTCTCTCTCTCTCTCTCTCCCTCACAGCAAACTAGGACAGTGGCATGATTTATGCTGTGGGCTGCTAACATATTACATTTGATAAATGATGTTGGACGTCATGCTCATCCAATGGCTTTTACAGCATTTACAGGCTTTTGAGCACATCACTCCCTTCAGAGCATCTACAGGTTTTAAAACAGTTCAATCTCCAACCAGTTCAATGCTTTAAATCATCTATGGATTAGAATTTAGACTGATTCCTGAGTCTACAGGTTTTATATTAAATAACTAATCTACCTTTGCCTTTTACATCCAGTATCTACAGGCTGAATCTCTGTCTTTGCCCATCTTTAAATCAGATGATGGTTTTAGAGCGTGTGTAAATCTTATGTTTTGCTCAAAACATTCATTCATTCATTTGCTGAACCACTTAATCCTACTAGGGTTGCGGGGAGACTCGACAGTCCATCGCAGGGCCAACACACACAACCATTTGAACTTTCCTTTTATCATACTGTGCTGTGACTGAGACTCTGGGTTGCTAAAGATATGTGTGTGAAAGTAAAGGAAACATGAAGTTAAGAAATCATGTAAGCTAATTTAATAAGGTCTACATTCACTCACTCATTTGCCAAACTGCTTAATCCTATTAAGGTCACGGAGAGGCTAAAGCCTATTTCAGCCGACTCTAGTCGAAGGTGGGGTGCACCCTGAAGAGTTCGCCAGACAATCATAGGACCGATATACACACAACCATTCACACTCACACCTGGGGGCGATTTGGAACAGCTTATTACCTTAATAGGTTTCCCCAGAGGAAACCCGCGCAAGCATGGGGACAATATGTAAACTCTACGTGAAGAGTCTGAGTTCAAAAACAGATAAGTCCAATTGTTTTAATTATGAGAAAAACAACTATTGCTACTGAAAATTTTTTTTTTGAAAGGTACTGGGAAAAAGTTCTTTTTTTAAAAGCTACTGGGAAAAGGTTTTTTTATTATTTGTTTTTTATTATTATTATTATTTTTTTTTTTGTAAAGCTACTTAAATAGTTTTTCTCATAATTAAAACAATTGGACTTATCTGTTTTTGAACTCAAACTCTTCACATAGAAACGCCCTCAATTGGGACATGAGCCCAGGACCTTCTTGCTGTGAGCAAGTGTTTACATTGGCAAACCATCATATCTTGTTCATTTTGTGTTTTTCGTTTTGTTTTGAGGCCTCTCAGTTTCAAAATTTATTTTTCCTGTAGCTTTTTTTTTTTTTTTAAGGTTTGAAAAGAATGTTGGGAATGGCAGTTGTATTCACAACTAAATACATCTGTTGAGCATGTATTAAATTTGTGTGAGTTGATTTCCTCCAGTTACTAAGTCTTAAAAACAAGAATGCTCATTCATTCATTCATTCATTCATTCATTCATTTTCTGAACCGCTTAATCCTAATTAGGGTCGCGGGGAGTCTGGCGCCCATTTCAGCCGACTCTGGGCGAGGGCAGAGTACACCCTGGCCAGCTCTATGCTTCAAAAAAATCTTTTCCAAACGATGACAATATTACTGTGGAAAAGTTGATTTTATACATTTACCACACCCGAGATGGCAACTGCAGTGAAACAGAGCCTTATGAAACTAATTTTCCTTTATAATAATCTGGGAACATTAACTGTTCTTTGTGATTATGTTGTGGTTTTCCTTTATTAGTTATTATTTTCTTTCATTTGTCTGTAGTTCTGTTATGTTTTAATTGTTGAGGTTTTGTCTTTATCTTTACTCTGTAAATTGTCCTTGGGAAGCTGAAACTCGCTATAAAGGGAAAACTTGTTTTTGTTATTGTTTAAAATACTTAATAGCAGAAACTGTTCTCAGCACTTTGCAAAAACTTTATTTAAACTTTATTCAGATTAAGATTTTAATCAAATATAGCCCCTAAGATAAAACTTAAACTACTTCAAAAAACTTAAAAATTAACACAGCACAAGCTGTCGGGTTTCTTATTCCGCATTTATATTTTGTCACATACAGTCTGGCAGTATAATCACATTATTCTTTTGTGAATGTATTTTGGATCTAAAAAAAAAATCTAGAACGATGATATCGCAGCATAAATGCAAATAAAGTATTCTATTCTATTTTCTCGTCAAAGGCAATCTTTAAAATAAAGTTATGCTCATGATGATGCCTATGTCAGCAATCATTTATTCATTTATTCATAGCTAATTCTGAACAATATTTCAGTGAATCTCACTGGCTTTAGTCAGCATTTTACTTGAGTTTCAAGTTCACTTTACCCTTTCATATATGATTTATTTGCTAACTTTCTGCAGCTGCAAGAAAAATTTTACATAAAAAAAAGTCTCACTTCCATATTGCTTTCAACGGTGACCTCATTCATGGGACTGTAACTCACACAAAGATTTTTTTGTAAATCATCTTCAACATATCCATTGTAAACACACATAATTGATCCAAGTGCGCACAGAATTTGGTACAAATTATGTACAATCTTACAAATTATTTAGGCTTAAATATTTATATACTTATATAAATACGAGCATGAGGGGTCTGCGACTGATATCATCGACCATATCACTGACTGTCAGTGACTGTCAGCAAGGAATCCACCCGTTGTGGACAATCGTCCCGTTTTTTGAAACCCGTTGACCTGTAGACATGACACTGTACCTACTGTATTTATGTTCTCAGCAGGTTGTGTGTCTAATCTTGGGATGTGACAGCTGCAATAATGATATTTTAACCCTTTTTTCTGTTTTAGACATTTATTTTACTAATGTAGACAATGGACTTACTCACTCACTCATTTTCCAAACCACTTAATCCTACTGTTCAGGTCGTGGGGCGGCTGGAGCCGATCTCAGCCTACACTGGGTGAAAGATGGATTTTTTCAGACTCCGAAATGTTTAAATCCGAATCAAGACTGAGTACAAATACATGTGAGTCAGTGATAAGTGCAACACCATTCCAAGATGCACACAAGTACGGGCTTGAATACCCCAAATATAGTTTAGCCTGCTCTAATGCAGCCACTTCAACTCAGAAAGGGCTGGTAATTAATGTATTAGTTAAATCAGGTGTGATGGACGCAGGGAAAATGCTACAATGTGCAGGACAGGGGGTCGTCCAGAACGACATTTAGTAACCTCTGAGCATATTCTTCCTTGTGAACAGTACATTGCATCACTGAGTGTGTTTATTAGATAAAGCTTACACACTGAGGTGTTTGTTTTCTAAAATGTGATGCATTTTGTTCTGAGGGCCAGAGCAGATTTGTAGCTCGTTGAACTCTTCACCTCGTGCCTGTAGCTTCCTGTAAAGTGGTCTTTAATTCATTTGTGCACCTCTGCACTCAGCACCAAGCTGGTAATACTTGCCCTGCAATTACATTTTCCCAGACGAGGGGCGTGATTGAACAGCATCTGCTGGAGTGTGTGTGTGTGTGTGTGTGTGTGTGTGTGTGTGTGTGTGTGTGTGTGTGTGTGTGTGTGTGTGTGTGTGTGTCTAAATGCATGTCTGTGTGAAAGAAACAGGGTACGAGAGAAGTATGAGCGTTGTTATGCCGTGTTGATTGCACAAAGTGAGATTTGCAGGTGTGTGGAGCCTGAACTACTTTGGAAAGTGTTTGGAACCAAAGCTTTTAAGAGCAGCCAGCCGCTGACGATAACTCAAACCTTAGCATGCATGACAAGAGCACACTGAGAGCACAAACCTCCACCAAGCTATTACAATGAAATACACAGAACCCCCTACTGGCCCTGCTGTACTACCACACTGATTAAAAAAAGGGATTTCCATTTTAAATTTAAATTGCTAATTCCAAATGCACAATCTGGATCAGACCTGGAAAAAACATCAAAGCTTGTGTTCCTGAATATAGATTTCAGCACACACACACACACACACACACACAATTCAGTTTTATTTGTATAGCGCTTTTTACAATTGACATTGTCACAAAGCAGCTTTACATAGTAAAAGTAATTTA
>JBCNYH010000016.1:2740097-2760374 GCA_039654325.1 Tandanus tandanus
TATATATATATATATTTCACACAGTAATGTTGAGTATGGACATATCATTATAACCATCATAAAAAAATTACAGCAAGTGTGCAATGAATGCAATGAAGTTGATAAACTGTTTAACAATAATACAGGGTTACCCAAAAACCCTTCCACATCTCAAAGTTAAATATAAAAAAGGGTTAAAAATATTCAAACTATTATTTTCACACAGGGAACTTAGTGAGGCAGGTAAGGTAGTGCAAAGGTCTGTTTGTAGCCCAACATCATCTGTCCTCAGTCGCAAACATGGCGTGGTCACGGGCACACAGTAAGATGGAGCTACAATCGTTACAAAGATCATTAAAAGTGGTGAGGGAAATGTTTCCAGATCGGGTGATCCCGTTGCATGGTTCTGTTGTATGGCCGGCTATTCCCCTGACCTCGCCCTTTCTGATTTTTTTCTGTGGGGCTACCAAAAATTACGAGTGTATCATCAATCCCAAACTCTTAGAGCCCATAAGCTTGCTATTCAGCAGGAGATATAATAATTTGGAGAATAATAATTTTATTGGTTTCAAAGGGTTTTTTTTAAATTCACATTTGAAATGTGGTGGGTTTTATTGTTTCACCCTGTACAACTGAGATGAGTGGGGAAAAAAGTTTTTCTTGCCAAAATGTTCATATCCAAAATGGGTAAAAAAGCAATTCTATTGCAGATTGGGTGGGGTGCTATACCAATTATACCAATATGGGCATGTGGATATCATGATATCATACTCAAAACCTTTGAAATTTTTAGCTGTATCACTCAATGCATGCACAAGTTATGATGTTCTGTTTACCTGCCAAGATGCAAACATTTATTGTGTTGCCATTTCAAGACTGTAAAAAATATATATAAAAAAAACTTTGGTAATTTAACATCAACAAATCCACCCCTCCTTTTATTAGTATATTCCAAGGATTGTACAATGGACTGTTGTCATATTCAGCAGCACAGCAGATAAACTGACACACAAACTTTATATGGACAGAGATATCAAGATAACTTTAACCTCCACCCCTCCACACCCCAAAACAAAACAAACAAAAAACAAACAAAAAAAAACCCCCAAAAAGAACTAAGAAATTCAAAACAGTTCTAGACAGAGATTACACAGGGAAGATAGCCTTGGATATTGGATGTATATGCAGTAGGCATATGATACCCTTTACGTAGCTGGCAGATGGATTTTATCTTTGACAAGATTGATAAATGGGTTCCACAAGTCATAAAACCTTTTGACAGAGCCCCTTAATGAGAACTTAATTTTTAAATTTTTTCTAGTTTAAGAAAGTTAAGTACATCCTCAATCCAGAGTGTAAAGGTGGGTGCATGAGGATCTTTCCACTTAAGTAGGATCAAATGTCTAGCAACAAAAGTCAAAAAGGCAATGCAATCGGATTGTATTTTGGATAACTTAAGATGATCTGGAGTGACTCAAAAAAACAGCTATAAATGGGCAGGGGCTGATACATGTGCCACTATAATCTGAGACAGTCTTAAAGATCAAAGTCCAAAAGCCTTTCAGTTTACTAAATGATCAGAACATATGAGAATGACTGGCACAGAATGTGACACATCGGCTGCAAGTAGGATCAACATCAGGAAAGTCTCTAGAAAGTTTTAGTCTGGTCCAATGGGATCGATGTAGGATTTTGCATTGCATTAGACTATGCCTAAAAGATATTGATGAGCTATGTACTCTACCTAGTATGGAAAGCCCAGATCATGCTCCCAATCAGCTCTTTGAGAAGGAAGGTTGGAACAACGCTCTTGGGTAAACCTGCTATATAATTTGGGGATTATTCTCTTGAATGATTCAGGTTGTTCTAACAGTGAATCATGTGGGTTGCATGGTGGTAGTGCTGGGAATTCATGTAGTGATTTGCGTAGGAAATCTCTGATCTGAAGAAGCTGCTTTTGGGGAGGTTAAATTTGTTACAGAGCTGGTCGAATGAGGAGAAAACGCCATCTGAGTAAAGGTCATAGAAAGACTGAACACCAAATACCTTCCAATTAAAAAAAATACTTATCTAATAAAAAGGGAGCAAAAGCATGGTTCGAATGGACAGGGGCATTTAAAGAAAAATATGTCCATCCAAAGTGATAACGAATCTGTGTCCAAATCTTTAGAGTTGACCTCACAATCTTGTTTTTAATAAAGCCAGTTGGAGATGTAGGGGAATAAACCAAAGCAGGTAGGGAGGAGGGTAGATAAGATAGGCTTTCTAGAATAAACCATGATGGTGCATCTGCGCCAGGGTCCTCATATAGCTAATGGACAATGGGGCTATATTGGAGGTCCAGTAATAGGCAAGAAAGTCTGGGGCTGCCATACCTCCAAGATGTTTTGGAGGAGCTTTATTATTCCACACAAATGATGAAATAATAGAATAAAGCTTGTTAAAGAATAATTTTGGAATGAATATGGGGACGCATTGAAACAAATAAGTAAATTTGGTAAGGATGTTCATTTGAAATGAATTTATACGGCCTGCTGCAGAAAGTGGAAGGGACTCCCAGTGTTTAAGGCTCAGTTCAGTCTGTTTTAAGAGAGGTAAGAAATTGGCAGAAAAGAGGCTAGAAAATGTATCTACAACATTAACACAGAGGTACGTGAATTTATTTGAAACTTTAAAAGGTAAAAAGATAAGGGGATACTGATGGGCAGCCTCGTTAATGGGAAACAGTTTGCTTTTCTGCAAATTGAGTTTGTAGTCAGAGAGATTATAAAATGAATCTAAAATATTAAGCACATGAGGGAGAGAGTTACCAGGGTCTGATATGTATAAAAGTAAGTCGTCTGTATATAACAAGACTTTTTGTTCCTGGCCTTCCCTTACAATACGATGCACCAGTGAGGAGTGCTTTAGAGCTAATGATAATGGCTCAATAGCCAAGGCAAAGAGCAAGGGTGATAGTGGACACCCTTGTCTTGTGCCATGACCTATCTGAAAGTATTTGGAAAAAGTGTTATTGGTATGAACTGAAGAGACTGGAGAGGTGTATAGCAACTTAATCCAAGAAATAAACACTTGTCCAAAACAAAACTTTTCAAGGGTGTAAAACAGATAACTCCATTCAACCCTATCAAAGCCCTTTTCAGCATCTAACTATAGTACTATTTCCGGAATTGTTGAATTCAATGGGTGATATATGATATTAAACAGGCGCCTTACATTGAAGAATGAGATCCTATTCCTGATGAAGCCTGATTGATTAGCTGATATGACATCAGGTAAGATTTTCTCAAGACGACGGGCAAGGATCTCATTCATTGAGCATTGGATTGGGCAGAATGTAATGTTTTGGGAAGAATACCTGAGGAAAGAGATTTGGTGAACACGTTAAGAAGCAAGGGGATGAGCTTTCCAGAGAATCTTTTAAAAAACTCAACTGGGAAACCATCTTGGATAGCAACACCTCTAGCT
Organism: Tandanus tandanus; assembly: GCA_039654325.1. Classification (NCBI taxonomy): domain Eukaryota; kingdom Metazoa; phylum Chordata; class Actinopteri; order Siluriformes; family Plotosidae; genus Tandanus; species Tandanus tandanus. The sequence goes on from JBCNYH010000016.1 coordinate 2,743,545, forward strand.
TTACTACTGAATGATGAATGGAATGATTGAGAAACCCATCTTCTAAGTCCTTTAGAATGACCCGAGATATTCAAGTGTGTCTCCTGAATGAATTTCAGTGCCTATATTCTCTAGATATGAAAGAACTTTGTTCAGTTTTACGGACTTTCCCAAACATCTAACATTCCAGCTAACAAATGAGACAGGCCTACTAGCTGCATTTTCAGCCAAGTTGTTAGCCATAATCCGGATCTACATAAATGTTCTACATTATTGAAGCTAGATAAAAACCAGCACTGCAGTGAGACATTGGCCTAGACATATACAAAAACACAAACACATATAACCCCTCCCTACTACACCACCCCGAACTTGGTGTAGCCATCCCTATGACAAAAAGAAATGCTAGATCGATCAGTTGAACAGTGATCAAATACCAGTTGAATAAAGAACAGCAAGCTAAGGTAAAATTTAAATAAATTAAACAGATAATAACAAACTGTATACAATTTGGTCAAATGTTCCTTCAGTTCAAAATCAGTCTTTGGGCTGGGGCTGTTAAAGGTACAATAAAATGAAGTAACCAAAAATCAAAATCAGGATAGAAGACTATTAGCCAAAAAAGACATGACCACTTGTTACCGTCAAATTAGATCAGTCCTCCAACGTTATTTCGGGTTCATCATCAGGTAGATCACCAGTGGTAAGCTTCGAGACCACATAGTCCATTGCTAGCTGAGGAACACTGAATACGTGATCCGTTTCCCCAGGAAAAGTGATGCAGAACCTTGCAGGCAGACGAAACCCGAAACAAACCCCTTTAAAGTGAACTCTTATAATGAAGGGTCTCAGGAGCTCATTAGACTTTGGTTTGGGTTGCAATGTTCTGTGTGCCCTGTCAAGCAGGGGCTTCTCCGCCAGTGTGAGTACCTCTTGCAATACACAGGAGACAAATTCAATCGGGGACCCACCTTCCTCGTCCTCTAGGATGCCCATCAGTCTTATGTTATTTCTCCGGGATCTATTCTCCAAATCCTCACATTTTGACTGTAGGTCTCTGACTTGGCTCGTAAGCTTGGACATTGTATCTTCAAGCACAGACACATCATCGCTGGTTGTGGTAGCAGAGGCCTCTAACTCCTTCAGATGGCTTCCATGCTCTGCAATTTTCTGTAGGCTGGTGACAGAGGAGGCTAACTCTTCTCTGACAGCTGCAATGTTGGCTTGTAATCCACCTACTGTTAGGTCAATTTTGGAGCATATGTCAACTTCAAGCGAGTCAAAGGCTTTGGCTAAAATCCCGGCTGTTAGCTTGTCACCTCCACTGCAGTCGGATGGCACCTCTTGAGAGTTAGCATTAGCACCACAAGTCCCTCTGTTGGACAACGGATTGGAAGCTGAAGACCTCAAGACTAGCCTTCAAAATAGGCCAATATAAGTCCAAAAACTTCAAGTTCCGAAGGCAAAATCCGTCTGAGGTTAAAAATCAGAATTACATGTATTTTTAAAAAATGAGAAAAGATGCCTTACAGAGCTTCAGTAAAAATCGCCTACATCGCTTCAGCGCAACAGCGCCCCCCCAACATCAACAAAATCTTACATTATGTGTACTTTATCATGGGTAAACTTTGGGACTGAAAGGTCGCTGGTTCAATTCCCGACCTGCAGGAAAAATGTGTGGCAGTGGGGGAGTGAGCTGCATCTTCCCTTCCTCCACCTTCGTGGCTAAAGTGCCCTTGAGCAAGGCACCTAACCCCAACTGCTCTCCGGGTGCCCCCAATGTGTGTGGCAGCCCACTGCTCCGAGTGTGTGCTCACTGTTTATATGTGTGTGTGTGCTCACTTTGGATGGGTTAAATGCAGAGGCAATCATTTCCCTTGCGGGATTAATAAAGTATAGCATAATCAAAAAATAAAAAATGAAAATGCAGTGAGAATGTACAATGCCTCCTAGAATTCTGCACCCTCCATCACTTCTGTATCACCAACACCTTCTTCTCCATAAAGATGCATCACAGAGTCTTATGGATTACCCCAATTTGCAAACACTGCCACCAGTTGGACCTTGTCATCACTCAAATGGAATGCCAAAATTCCAGTCACAAACAAAGAAATGCCATTATGTGAAACAAAATATCAAGACCCACATCAACATGGCCACCAATGCGCTCCCTGAGAACTCCCCTTACCTTTTTAAGGAGGTCTTGGGCAACAAGCTCAAAGACTTCCCTCACCTTGACATGGAAGGCCATTGGGGACACATTAGGGACAGAATATATGCTGCTGTCATACAGTCATTTGGCAAGAAGAAACACAAAAGCCAAGACTGGTTTGATACAAATAGCCTCTGACCGAAGGAGTACAAGCACAACCCCTTACAAAATACTCTGGAAGCACATTGTTTCTTGGGCTGGTAGTTCAGCAGGGACAAGAGGATGGATAGAATACTTCTCTGAGCTCTATGACTGCGAAAACTTTCTTAAACTGACTGACCAAGATTAGATCGACAGACTACCTACCATAATTTACATGAACATTTTTTTTTAATTTGCTAAATAATAAAATGGACTCCCTTAGGCTCAGACTGAAAGGCCAATGCGAGTTGAGGTGTAGAATTTGATTTCACATTTTTATTGAATGGTCAACCATTTACCTATTAGTTATTTCTGTAGGATCAAGTTTATTCGTAAGTTTTATGAGTAGTTGCATCTTAAGGTAAACCCTACGTATTTAAGAAAAAGTCGTTCCTGATTGGAGACTTTGAGAGTCATAAGTCTGTCTCCTCAAGAATGTTGTGAATTATTTTTTGTTCACCAAGGAAAAATTCTAAGATCGTCTAATTTAGTTGTCTTCCAGGTATTTTGGTGTTGCAGAGCTGTGTATATTTCTTCATTTTAACAATGTATCAACTTGTTGATTTAGCCATTTCTAAACATTATGTCATCCATCTGATGGGTATGTATTTTTTCAGCCAAATGATGGCCTCCTTTATTTGTCTTGACACACCATTGGAACACCTATAGAGAGTTCCCATAAACAGCAGGCAATCTTATTTTAAAGTAATTCGAATCTGAACTTATCAGTTAAGAGTCGATTTACTTTTTTGTCTCTGAAAATGGGAGGACTGTTTAAAAATAGCTGTAATTCCTAAAAGCTTAATGCAATACTTTTGTTTATGCTTTTAAACAGCTAAAAGTCTACTCTTCTCTCACATCTTGACTGCTTCACTTCTGGTGGAGTACAGTGAAAAAACCCACCATAAATTACATAAATTGTGACAATGTCCAAATACTGTAAGTTGTAAGCTCTTTGTTAGTTATAAATTGTGTATGTAGTTACAGAAAGCTTAAAGGTATGATTATGTATGGGAAGTCCAACCTCCAAAGACTGTTTAACATAAATTAAGGGAAATTTTGGTCATGTATTATTTGAGGATAATGTGTTTCTGAATTGATGTTGAAATTATGCACTTCTCAAGATCACATCAGACATTCACAATTCAATTGTATATGTATAGCTTTTTTTAAGACCATTAAATGCTCTATAAAAAAATTGTGGGCTTATTAAAATGGCAGTAAAGCAAATACAATCTTTTTAATTGAAGCCAGAATACACAGGATCTGAAGATGAACATCCATCACAATCAGACACTGGAAAAATTTAAGGAACAATTACATTCAATTTTACTGTACTTGTATAACTTTAAAAAAGCTGCTTTACATGGTAAACAAATTTGGTTAAGAATTGAAACTTGTTTTAAAATTAAACTTATTTTAAAATTTCTCCATAAATCCTATACATCCATGCACTTGTGGCCTAGGTAACCCCCTCGCATGTTTTCCACTTGAAAACCTTTCCGAGTGAAACTGTGAGCAGCAAGATAGTTTTCTACAGTAGGTCTGTGAGCTTTTATTACCATCTTATATAGTTTGAGTTTATTTAAGCTCATATTAACAGTTAATTTTTATCATTATCACTGCGCTGCAAGTATAGAATGGAAACCCTTGTACATCATGAATCAGGAAGAGTTTAGAGTATATATAAATATATACTCACAGGAAATGCTGACTGTTTAAAAAAAAAAAAAATTGACCCAAGCATGACGTTTCTGGTTATTGTCCTTGTAAAATTTCTGTGTGCCGTCATAACACACACTCACCCACTTCCCATTGCTTAAGAAAAATCCGCCTCTTCACGGTCATTTTGCTGGCAATCATTAATTTTGCATAGTTGCTTGTCGCTTCCTACATGAACATGGCTTTACACATTACAGAAGTGTATTGCTGCCTACTGGGAAAAAGATATTGTATGAATAATTTCTTATAGTAATGCATAGGCTATATGGAAAATGCTGGGATGGTGAGTACAGATGTCATTAAAAGCAATAGATATCACATTTTTGTCCCATGGATTTATGAGCTTGTATATGAGTGACTTTCTCTCTAAGACACCTCAGTCAGGGAAGATCAGCAACAAGACATTGGGCACTGTCATACTTTTGTCAGGCTTGAAGGCTGGCACCAGGCTTTCTTTATAAGAAAAAGCTTCCCAGATATATGCATTGTTGTCATACGTTGGACACAACCAGTACCATTTTTCAGACTACTGATACTCTTCAGCAACGAGGTCCATTTGATGTTTTGTAAGCTTTTTGCAGACCATAGCTTTTGCTGTAAGATGTCAGGTTAACGTTAGGAAAATTCTACTAGAACTACTTTATTGGGGTCAAATTATTGAAGAAATGCCAAAGGAAATTAATCTTTAAATCTGATGGATAGTGTTGAAAATGGTTCATGAGGGCTTGAAAAACTGTGAAAATGGCAGTAAGATTTTGTACTGACTGGGAAATAAACCACGCAGAATTGGTGGCTCATGCTCTCATAACCATGAGAGGTCATGGTTAAAGAGTAAGAGAACACAATTCCAGAGGTGCTATGAATGCAGGTTGGAGAAATGTGTGTTACAACTGCAATAAAATTGGATTTTTTTTGCAGGAGTGCACCCACTGATGGAAAAGAGGGGTGGAATTCCAGCAGCTGTAGTACACAGCACTAGCAGTACATGGTTTTAAATTTCAGGGGATGAGCTCAACCAACAGCATAGAATAAGGTGGGGGAGAAAGTATAATCTTTTCAATTCCTCAAAGTTTCTTAAAATCTTGATCAAAATCCCATGGTTTCTACGTATGTTATATTCTAAATTTTTAGTTGACAATGATGCCATGCATTCATTAATGCAATATTAGACCCAAGCTGGTTTAACATAGGCACCAACTTCTGATTTGGTCATTACAGTCTGATATATTTGCATTTAGTCATGTCTCAATCAAGTATAACACACTGCAATCCCAATACTTGTGCTGTCTGCAGAACTTGTATCTCCACTTTCTCTCTATCTTCTTATTTCTTGCCATCGCTTTTTCACAAGTCGCTTGCCTTCATATTCATGGTTCCCTCAGAATCGCTGTCGGACATGCAACTGGTAGATCCTGTTAACGGAGTAGCTCACCACAAGTAGAACTCGGCCCATTGTTGTTTGGTGGTCGCTGTGTCTGTAGTCCTGTATGGTGTTACTTTGCTCTTAGTTTAGAAGTATAGTTTAGTAAATTAATATTAACTGCCTATGATTTTTATTATTTATATACAAAAAGTGCTAAAATTAGACTAAATAAAAGTTTAAAAGTTAGAATTAGGAAAGAGGAGGCATGCTGTTTTTTTCTCTATTATTGTCAATCTTGGATTATTGATTTTATAATAGTTGTCCAGTTGTTACAAGATATTGTACATGGCTATAACTTGGCACTAAATGACCGTGTCCAATGGACAGCAGAAGCTGATAGCTCTTTTGCTAGATTAACAATAAAGGTTTCATCTGCAATATGCCTGGGTAACCAAGATTATGATTAGCCCTTTCAGATCTCTGCAAATAAAAATAATAGGTTCATAATATGTTCATGTTTGACAAAAGCAGACTAACTACATATTATTCTACATGTTTAGCCCCACTGATTTAGGTCATCCACAGTGTGTGAAATCATTGGCAGTTATGGCTGAAGCAAAAATTGGATGTTTTTGTTACACATCAGATACACCAAATGTTCACATCAATTTGGATCACACATGTAATAAATGTTTGTGCATAAACACTTTAAACATCTTGTTTACTCTGACCAATGTTACTATCCATTTATTGTACACTGAAACCAGCCACTTTATAAACAAATGAGGTAACCCATGTGTTTTTCTTTTTTTCCCCCTTCTTTTTCTAAGCATAATACAGTAGCTTGTGAAACTATTCACCCCTTGGCACTTTTCCATTGGATTTGACACCAATCAGGATACATTCCACAGGATTGGATGATCTTGTTGCATGAAATGTTGAGTAGCTGGTCCATTCCCCTGATCTTTCCACTTGTGAATTTTTACTGTCATGCTAGCTTAATTCACAAATGTGGCAGCCTTCAGAATTCAGCTCCAAGTGTACTGATAGCCACGATTAAGATATCTTTAAAACAAAATGTACAACAAAAACCCCTGTATTGAATGACGTTTCAAATGTGCAAATAATTTATTATCATCTTTAATTAAGTTATTTTTAAATGTACCTTTATAATGAGGGAGGTTTTATTGGGTCACCATGTACAAAAAAAAAAAAAGAAAAAAACCCAGAAAACTTCCATACAATCTTCCATAAAGCCCAGTTTTTTGGAGTGTGGACAGATACCCCAGTCTCCGTTGTTGAGCTTTTCAGCTCCTTCAGGGTTAACTTTGGTCTCCTGGTTGCGTCTCTGCCCTCCTTGCCCAATTTATGTTTTGTTGGATGGCCCTTTCTATACAGGTTTGCTGAAGTGCCATATTCTTTCTATTTTGTGATGAAGGATTTAATGGTGCTCTGTGGGATTTTCAAGGTTTCAGATTTTTTTTTCATGATGGTCTTCATGGTGTTGCTTCCTTGGTGATGCCTTTTGATTAGTGGTGTTGCAGACTCTGGGGCCTTTTAGAATAGGTGTGTATATATACAGTAGCTTGGCAAAAGTATTCATACCCCTTGAATTTTTCCACATTTTGTCAGGTTACAACCACAAACATAAATGCATTTTATGTGATAGGCCAACACAAATTGCGATGTGTGAAATGATGCATGTATTTTTAAAATTGTTTACAATAAAAAACTTGACATGCATTTGTATTTAGCCCCTTTACTCTGGTAACTCTAAATAAAGTCCATGCAACCCATGCAAATCCAGCCTTCAGAAGTCACCTAATCAGTAAATAGAGTCCACCTGTGTGTAAACTAATCTCAGTATAAATATAGCTCTTCTGTGAAGGCCTCAGAGGTTTGGAAATGGAAATTCGAAAAAGTATGGCACAACTGCAAGCTTACCAAGACATGAAAATCCACATAAACTGACAGGCCGGGCATTGATCAGAGAAGCACGAAGAGGCCGATGGTAACTGGAGAAGCTGCAGAGATCAACAGCTTTTAGTCATGCACTTCACAAATTTGGCCTGAATGAAAGAAAGGCAAGAAGAAAGCCATTGTTGAAAGAAAGTCTTCAGAAGTCCCATTTGCAGTTTGACACAAGCCATGTAGGGGACACAGCAAATGTGTGGAAGTAGGTGCTCTGGTCTATATGTGGAGGAAAACTAACACCATCACTTCCATGAGTCAGCATCATGCTGCAGGGATGCTTTTCTTCAGCAGGGACAGGGAACCTGGTTTGAGTTGATGGGAAAATGGAATACACCAAATACACCGCAATACTGATAGAAAACCTGTTAGAGTCCGCAAAAGACTTGAGACTGGGGTGGGGGTTCACCTTCCAGCAGCACAAAGACCCTAAATATACAGCCAGAGCTACAATGGAATAGTTTAGATTAAAGCATATTCATGTGCTAGAATGGCCCATTCAAAGTACGGACCTAAATCCAATTGAGAATCTGTGCCAAGACTTGATAATTGCAGAGATGCTATAGATTTCAATACACGTCACAGCCTGGAAACCAAAGAAAAGGTACTGCTCTGGCACCATGTTGGCGGCCCCGTGGAGGCTGTGTACGCAAAAGGAGATGACAAGCCGAATAAATGTGCTGTAGTTGGTTGCGCTAACCGCACGGAGAGGAAAAAAGACAAAAGGTTTTACTGAGTACCTTCAATTATTAAAAACCAGGACTTGAATGCAAAACAAGTGTCCAGAAAAAGGTGATTTAAATGGTTCAGTAAAATATCCAGAGTGGCTTTGGATGTAAACAACGATTGGGTCCGCGTTGACCATTTTATAACTGGTGAGTGTGAACTCTGTGTGTTGTTTTGTTTATATTCTTAAGAAATACACTCATTAGAAATAATTATATCGCAAGCAAATAATCAGTTTAGCTGAAATGAGTAGGTCATGGGTGTTAGCAAGTTGGAGCAAGATTGACGGAAAAATATAAGTAGTGGAGGTGGGCACAAGCGGGGGTGGGGGGTGTGGAGTGCACTCCAAACTTCTTTCTACACTAAGGGCATTCGAAGAGGCACGTTGCACAATTTAAGCAGGGTGCTTTATTTATCAAGCTCCAGTCTATAGTAATATGTCTGTGGGCGTTTTTATTTTAAATTAAATAGATTTGATTACTTACTCTTTTTCGTTCAAGCTTTTTGACAGCTTCTGAATGTGTAGATGTTACCACTGTCATACCTCCAGCCATTTCGCATTGAAGCACTGGAGTTGGCTCAAAACTTCAGTAAAATGGTCACTACAAATAACGAAATGAAATGCTGGGTGCTTTCCAGTCTGGCCGTGTTTGTTTAACTTCTGAATCCATTAATCACACGTTTCTTTTTCGTCTGATTCAGACAGAAAACTCAGTAAACTAACACCATCCTGTGATGTTTTGCTGAAACCTGCCACTATACACCTTCGAGGCATGAGCACTGAACCAGGACTTAAGCTATTAATAAATTTAAGGTCTTAAGAATTCATACACTGAAATCCTCATGCTCACTATGTGCACGTTAGGATAGAAAATACTAGCTTGTTATTGAATGTCAAGGCACAGGACGTGCACCTGCTTTCGTCATGCACAAAATGTCGGAACTTCTCAAAACTGATTCACAGCAGGAAAAGTAAAAATTAGTGATATTATTGCTGTAATATTTTGACTAAAAAAGTTACTAAAAAGAAAGCATGTAATGATTTTGTGGACACGAGGTTCTTGAGATGGGGACTTTAATTTTGACTGCATTCCATTTTTCCATCTAGAAACTAACACCCATGTCTTCATATTATTGTGATTTTTAAAAAAAACAGTAAGGGGAACTTTTAGATTGACGAAAATCTTTTTTTCCCTCCGAGTGCTAACACCCATGGAGTAGGTTATGCTGAGTGCTAAGTCGTAGCACCCATTCACTGATGAAATAATTATAGGCCTTCAGAGACTGGTAGGCTTTCATCTGCTCTGGTAAAACGACGTTTGCGGATAGTTTACAATGCCTGCAAACTGTACACTCGGCCATAACTCAATTTTGTCCAATAACTACGTCTTCTGAAGGCTCTAAGGGTCAATTCCAATACATAAAGCTATTTTCTCACGGTATCTCTGCTGTGCAGTGACGGTAAAGACTGTGAAAGAACTGTGCAAGAGACGTGCCTTTTGCCGTGGTAAACTCAATGTGGCCTCCGGTATGGAACAGTTCCTTTGTAACGCCTGGTCACGTGACCGTATTGAAATCCACTTATTCCATCTGTGAAACATTATGGTGGTATATTACGGTTTATGGCTTTTGTGCTGCCCCTGGGACAATACAATTTGTCACCACTGATGGAACAAAAAATGCTGCGTTATATCAGCAAAGTCTAAAGGGAAATGACAGTACATCTGTCAGTGAACTGAATCTCAAGAGAAAATGCAGCAAAACAACCACCATTAAGACTCAGAATCAGAGTACTTTACTGATCCCGGAGGAAATTAAGACATGAGTCGTTCTAACAAAGAATGGTAAAAGAAGAATAAACACAATGTTTTGGAATGGCCAAGTCAAAGCCCTGATCTTAATCCAATAAAAATATTGTGTGAGTAATTCATGTAAAAAACCCACCAGTCCAAAGAACAGTCAGTCTTTCAAAGTTGATGTGTTGGAAACAGAAAAAAATGAGCAAATGTAAGGATCTGAGTAACTTTGACAAGGGTCTAAGCAAGTTGGTCTATTTATACAACAAGTTGGTCTATTTATCTCCAAAACAGCATGTTGTGTTTGGTGTTCCTGGTATGCAGTGTTAAGTGCCTACAAAAGGAAGGATAACGAGTGAACTGGCAAGAGTAGCATGGGTGCCCAAGGCTTACTGATGCATGTAGGAACTGAAGGCTCATACATCTGGTCTGATCTCACAGAAAAGCTACTGTAGCACTAACTGCATTGGATTGTCAGTTCTGACAATGCCAGAAAGGTGTCAGAACACACAGTGCATTGCAGCTTGCTGCATATGGGACTGCCTAACCACAGATCACCTAGTTGGTGTTAATGTCATAGCTGAACAGTATACTTTGCAATGAGTGAGCACCTGGAGTCTAGAAATCATGAACACCACAAAATGTGGTTTCTTCCATTAAGATGCTATGCAACACCTTTACCTCGACCAGTGAAAAACAAAATTTTTTGTCTTAAGAACCTTTTGGGTTGCTTTTGCTGTATGCTTTGGGTAATTATCCATTTGTAGTGTGAAGTACCCCCTTTACCAGTTTTGTAGTGTTTGAGTAAATTTGAGCAGAAAGTTCAACTGTATACCCTTCAGAATTAATCCTGCTACTTCTATCAAAAGTCACATTAACAAATACAAGTGACCCAGTTCCACTGGCAGCTTTGAATCACAAGCCTTTACTTTCATTCTTGAAATGCTTCTCTTCCCAACATTCTGGTACAAGTTCATCTTTGTTCCACCTATCCAATGAGTCCTGTTTAAGAAACAGACAGGCCTAATAGCAAAGTCTAAAAGTGTTACCAATAGTTTGCATTGAGACATTCATGAAAGGGTCTCTTGATTATAGCCTTTGAAAATCATAAACCTTTGTGTAATCAGGCCAGTCGTCAGTCTTCTAAGACTCATAACAGGCCATGAAATTACTGTCAGTATATTTTCCAGTTACTTTTGAGCCTGTGAAAATAAGTGGATTATGTGTAAAAATAGCTGTAATTCATAAAAGGATAATTCAATACTGTTGTTAAACCCCTTAAAATATAGATGAAGTCTACACTTCACTTACCACATGACTACTTAATGTAAAAAAACAACAAAAAAAAAAACAGTGTGGCAGTGTATAAAGGCAATGTTACAAAAGCTGCAGCTAGTGAAAAAATACTTGATAGAATTATTATTTGTTCACAGAGTAACATACCCAGCTGAACATCAGTAGTAAAGCGGAGCTTGTGGATCATGCTTATCTTATAGGATTTGTAGTGGTGACTGCTCAACATATCTTGTACTGCATTGATGTCTATGGGTGGGTCTTCTTCTGAGCTCTCTTCTCCTCTAGAGCCTTTTCAGGAAGATGAAGGCAAGAAAGAGACAGAAAGAGCAAAACAATGAACAAGACAGCCAAGACAAATTGGGACAAAGAAAAGGAAGAAGGGAGGCAGAGAACAACAACAAAAATAAAATTAAAAGATTAAACCCATTAGAGCTTCCAGCACTCACAGCTCCCAATAATGTCTGCTGCATACCTATTAGGGGTGGGACAACATTTTCAACACAAGCATACAAACTGTACATTGGGGGAGGGGTTAGCGCCCAGCTTTCGCTTTTCAAATATAATGAAAATGTCGCTCAAAGATCGGATCGCACTGAACAATACATGGCCACTTTCAGCCTTTGCAATCTCGCTATGAACACTGAGCTAATCACCAACAGTTTGTACAGTCATTATGTTGTGTTCAGCCTGGAGGCGAGAGTGCCTGACTAGTCCATTCAACCTTGCAGTAATTAGCCTTCCAATCTCTTTGTATTATGCCTGGAAGCGAGGTATTACACAGGTATTATACTATGAAAATATATATGATCACTTAGTCATTCTGGTGTCAGTGTACTTACTGCTCAAGCTGCTTTTCACAACAGACAGAGCAAATGCACATCTCAGATCTGTTACACTGGCTTTAGAGAGCAACATGGCGAATATGCTTAATATATATAGGCTATGTAGTAATCTATTCAGTTTTCTCCATGAACTGCTGTATTTTTTTAAATTTACCTTTTCCAGAATCACTAATTCTAAAACTTGGATTTCTTGGATTTCCCACATAATCTCTCCTCTGATATAATATGATGATAATTCCCTTATCAGCGCAAGTTGATGATATTTATGGTGATGAAAGTTACAATGATGGTGATGATGCTCATGGTGCTTAGGGTGATGATGGTGCTTATGGTGATGCTAGTAATAATCTAGTAATAACTTCTGAAACATCAGAATGGCCAAAGGTAAGGCCAACACCTAAGCAGTAATTAAGCAGGGGGATGTCCCACCCTGGCTTATGCCAGGTTTTGGTATTTAAGCTTGTTTTGTTTTTGAAATACATGTAAATCCCAAGGCAGGCCTGTCTACTATAGCTTCCTGCACTCCAACACAAATTATTTCTGAATTGCCCAATTGCAGGGTGAGAAATTTCACTTTGAGTTGTGGTTTCAGCTTCACTTTGGAATATGTATTTTCCATTTTGGAAAATGTATTTTCTAATGTTTTCCTGATTAATCAATTCATCAAATGTTCTGCCATTCTCTTTCATCTGCTCATTCCTGACACGTATGTTTTGTGATGGCAATGCCATTTTGAAAAGCCTGTCTTGATTTTGCAAAGTCTGGGCTGGATAATATTTACCAGTATTGCTTTATATTTTATACATACCTGACTTTCTCACATTTTGTTGTGTGTTTTACAACTCCAGTCTTCTGCTATGTGGAGGGTGCAAGTTTAGTGATGGTGTTTAAGCCTGGCTGTTCTGGTTTATGCTGCAAAGGGACTGAAACTGGATGTCCTGCTTCCATGACAATTTTTTGCAAAACTTTCCATACGTGTGTGTGATTGGTTGTATGAATAGACTGTATAGGTGATGCTGCAAATGACTACAAAGATTCAAAAAGTTTTCAGTCTACTGTGGATTTCACAATGGATTCTAGCATTATTATACATGTACAAAGGCTACTGAAAATCATGCAAACCATATTTTATTATTTAATGGCAGAGAAATCTAGTAAAAATGTAAAAAATTAACTATTCCCTCATCCCAGATCATGCATAAAAATAAAAAACAAAAAACCTAAAGAGATAAATACACATTTGCATGTAGTAGCACCTATACATGTAGAAAACTGAATGTGCAGGCATTACTGTTTTAACTCATTATCTTTGGTTTATTATTCAATACATGCTTTAGACATCACATTTTACTTCATGTCGTGAATTTTCCTGCTTCCCATGCACTTGGAAAATCAACAGATAAAATGTACTTGGAGGGGGGTCTTGAAAAAGAGTACTCTGTATACTTGTGAAAATGTTGAACCACCCCTTAAGGAAAACTTGTGAGTGAAAGCTAGTATCAAATGTGCTTTTTGTTTTTCAGAGATAGTGTACTGAACTCACTGTTTTCTCGGACTAGACAGAACTCCAGTGTACCCTGGCTCTCCAGTGTACTATCCAGCTCCACTGCTATATTTGGTTCCATCTGCTTTTCCAAACGATACATGGGGCCTAAAACAACATAACATTTTCTAACAAGACTGCTTAGCATCTTTGCAGTAAATACATTAGCACATTTTATTGGCCAACAATTAATCACGACCATTTGTAATACTCAATGTTTGACATTGTTTATCTGCTACCACAATACTACAGATATTAAGCAATTTTATTGTGCTAAATACTGATTATTGGTTTATAGCAGTAATTTACAGGTCATATAATGACTTGCTGTAGTGGAGTGGAGTTTGTTGTCTGGGAAGACTTTTAACTTAGTGTTTAAAATTAAACTGTAATTAATTTAATGGTAAGCCTCAGTCAAGAAGTCCACAGCTGTTAAAATGCATGCTTCCTAATGAGTTGAAAACAGAACGGTCATGAACAGGATGATATTTTTGATGTGGGGTGTTAAACTTTATTCAGTGTCTGTGTAAAGATGGACTAAAGAAAGTTCCAGAAGTGTTTGGAATGATCCAAGTCAGGCAAAGGAAGTTGGCTTAACAATTTATTAAAGATGAGCCAGTGAAGGTAGTGATCACACAAGTATAGATTCAGGTTAAAAAACTCTGCTGGGAGAGAGGCAGTCATAGGCTGGCTGTAGTAAAGGAGGCGACAGGCGAAAGTCGGAGATGACGCGTGACGGGTAGAGTCTTGTGTTTTCTTGAGTATTCTTGGTGGAATGTTTTCAGTTATCCCAGTTTCAGAGTAATCTGTTCCACAACTAACATTCACACTTATATAGATAATATAACTGTCTGTGACATCACTATATCACAATAGATATGTTTGATTTGTCATAGTAGGTGCATACATGTCAGTTATGCTACCATGGATACATGATGTGCTTGTCACGTCACTGTATCAACATGTAGGCATGCTACAGTGAGGCTAACAGCATGAAAATAAATCACTGTTGAATGATTTTTGCTGCAAAACAGTTACAACGGTCAAAGGCACAGGCTCACTGAAACTACACTGTGACGTGGGTCTGATGTGTATTTTAAAATTCTTTATTGTTTACTATGGCTGTAAAAAGTGATCAGTGGAGTTACTGCAGCCTTTTTTGTCAACTCAGACAAGTCTGACCATTCTCCTCTGACCTCTCATATAATCCACGAGTACCCATTCACTGGATGTTTTTATATCATTCAATGTAAACTATAGTCTGTTGTGTGAATTAAAAAAATCTCAGATCTGCAACAGAAATGTACAAACCAGTCTGTCTGTAACTCAAAACATGTGATATATACAAAAAATGAAAAATAATAAACAAATAAATAAACAAACAAAATAAAATAATCACAATTATTTGCAAATGTATTTAAAAAAATAAACAAAATAAGATAATCACAATTATTTACAAATGTATTTAAAATAAATAAACAAATAATTTTTTAAAACAACAAAAATAATAGCCGCAAGTGTCAATGCACAACATCTCTGTGCAGCAAACTGTGACGAGTTATCAAGCAATGCAGTCACATCTGATATGTGCACCAATTGCAATGAATTTTTCAATAATGGAATAACTACAAGTTTCCAGATGCCAGTGCTATACCACATGAATGTTGACTATGGGCATATGATTATAACCATCATAAAAACTACAGAAAATCTGGAATGAATCTGATGAACTATTTAATAATAATATAACTGAGATGGGTGAGAAAATTTTTTGCCAGATTGTTGCACTATACAAGAGTCACTCATGGCATGTAGATCTAATTACATTTACATTTCATTGCATTATAAACATCATCCCCAATCTGACATGAATCATGCCCTCTTGGCCTGAGATCAGCCGTGGGGCGATCTGTTCCGGGAAGCGTCGCCCCAGCAGATGCAGAAATTCTTGTTTATTCATCAAAATCTTCCTTGCTTGCAGACAATCCATGCCCAGCAGTTCCTCTTCGGACCACATTTTTTGGGAAGTTCATTTGTCAAAAAGGACTTGTTTCTGAAGAGCATTGTTTTCCATGTGGTAAACATGGCCCATATGCTTAAGATACTATAAATGACAGTAGTCTCCTATGGAATAAGATTTGGTGATTTCAAGCAGCAGCTCGTTTGATATTTTAAATGCCCAGTTTAACGGTCCTTCGACTTGAGTTTCTGGATCTACACCCTTCTTACGCTGGTTACAAGAGGGAGCATTCTTTCTAGCGTAGCCTCCTGCCACCATCTTCCTTAAGAGGCCATTCCAGACATTTTCTACCTTTTGGAGTTCTGCAGATCATACTTGGAGTCAAACAGATCATATGCCTGGATCCAATATTACAGACGAGATCTTATACAAGCTATTAAAATCTTCATGACAAACCCTGACATCCTACACGATGCAATGAAGGTGAATAAGAAGTATGTAAATTTAATTGGTGTTAACTTACTGGAGCCTTTGTGCATTCACATAATGAACATAGAAAACATAGTTTTGAAATCATGGTGCCCTGTGATTAGCTCCATCACTTAGTGTAGGTGGAGGATTGTAACCTCGTCCCTTTGGGGGTTGGATAATGGCCGGGAGGGACTAGGGGTTGCGGGTTCTTGGTGGTTTCCCGTGGTACGGGGCCGGGCTGCTCTGCAGTGGGGACGGCTCTGGGTCCGGCCCGGTTGGGGGCTGTGGGGGCCACTGGTGGTGCGTATCGGCCCGAGGCCGGGTGGCCAGGCTATTCTGGGGCGGGCTGGGTGGGGGTTATGGGCTCTGGTGCCTGGGGGTGGCCCCCTGCTCGTCGAGGTGGTGGGGTCCATAAGTGCCGGGGGTCTGGGCCTGTCCAGAAGTGCTGCCATGGAGTGGGTTGGCGCATGCCCTGGTTTCTGGTTGCCGCCCTGGGACCCGGGTTGTGGCCCGAGGGCGGGAGGAGTGTGGGGTTTGGGGGGGATTGTGGGGTGTGTGTGTGTGTGTGTGTGCTGGGATGAGTGGGGGGAGGTGCGGGGATGTGGGTGTGTGTGTGTGTGTGTGTGGGGTGGGAGGGACAGTGTGCACTTGTGGGGAGGGTGGGGGGGCACCTGGGGGTGGTGTGCGGTGGGTCTGGGCTCTCCCGCTGTCCGTTGCTTCCCTCCAGACTGACAACTTTTGGGGGGCGTGCCATGTAGTGCATGGCGAGCGGGGCTACTATGGTGGCCTCGCTCCCAGCATAATGCGG